>VZRQ01007809.1:75425-100569 GCA_013397975.1 Machaerirhynchus nigripectus | reverse complement strand
CTGGGGGTGTTCAGCCTGGAGAAAAGGAAGCTCGGGGGAGACCTTATCACTCTACAACTGCCTGAAAGGAGATTGTCGCCAGGTGGGGGTCGGCCTCTTCTCCCAGGTAACAACTGACAGACAGGTCAAGAGGAAATGTCTGCAAGCTGCACCAGGGAAGGCTTAGATTGGATATTAGGAAAAAATTCTTCACGAAAAGGGTAGTCAGGCATTGGAACAGGCTGCCCAGGGAAATGGTAGAATCACCATCCCTGGAAGTGTTAAAAAAACCTGTAGATCTGGCCTTTTTGGGACATGGGTTAGTGGTGGGCCTGGCAGTGTTGGGTTAATGGCTGGACTTGGTGATCTTGGTGGTCTTCTCCGTCCTTAAAGGATTCTGTGACCCCACGCATCCCTGTCCTCCCCTGACAGGCCAGGGAGGATGCCCTCTTGACCCTTGCCCTGGCATGACCTCTGCTGCACCTTCTCTCTCCCATCCCTGTGGGCTCGTGTGGTTTCAGACCATTTATTCTCTCACCCAGTCGTGGCCAGTGTGGGGCTGCATGCCCGGTCCTTCCCAGCCCCATGTGCCAGGCAGAGGGAAGGCTGGCACCTGTGAGCCTGCCCTGTATGTGGCCAAGCCCAGCAGACCACTCTGCCTGGGCATCAGTGTCAGTGCAACAGAAGGGCAGAGGAAGAAACTGATGTAGCCCCGTGTAAAGCAAGAAATGCCCCACTGGCTGTCAGCTCGGCTTTCCTGAGCCTGCTTCCCCTCAGGGGCTGCCCTTGGCGTGGCAGAAACAGCTTGGCAGGCTGAGAGAAATTCCTGGTGGGGAAGAGGGGGTCAAACAGTATCTCTGAAGCTTAGGCACGCTCCATAGAGAAGCTGGGGTTTGGAAGGCGAGGTGAAGATTAGAAGCCAGCTCAATACGTGCAGAACCTCAGCTAGGCTTTGGGCAAAAGTAAGTCAGCAGTGGGCAAAATATTTGGTGAAAAATAAGGAGATAGCGAGGCTGGCTGCAGGGGGGGCCACTGGGATAAATTTGTGCCTGAGCAGCGTGGTCTGTGATTCCCGGGGCTAACATGAGCTTCCAGAGCAGGCTCGGTTCACGAGCTTAAGGGCTGTTCTAGCACCGTCTAGTTTACCGGGGCTGGAATTGCATTGTGAGTGTCCGAGCTGTTGAATGTGCAAGCTTGCAGTTTGACACTGCCTTAGCACAAATACTCCAAGCATTAGATAAATGTCAAGCACAAGTGAAGAAAGCGGGTTGTTCTCATGTTATCTCTAACAGTATGTTGGATGTACTTGAAATAGAACTGTCTATATGGACTGCTGTGAACTGGCTGGGCTATTTTTAAGGGTTACTAAACCTTGTGGCTGGTGTCTTTTGGGAGACGGGACTGAGGCAGCCACACGGTAGGGTTTGCTCTCTGGAGCAGCTTTGCAGGGTAGGCTGCTCTTCTTGGGGTGCTGCTGTAATTCTGGGGGTGACAGAATGAGTCCTTGAAAATCCAGGCCACTTGCTGCTGGGTTTCTCCACCTTGCTTTGGGAATTTGATGCAGCAGGGCTAATCTGAGCAGCTTTTAGAAATGGCTCTAGGTTTCCTTCTGTGTGCATAGAGGAGTGAGAGAGCCCAGGGAACTCCCTTTGAGCAAAGAAGTGGATCCAAGGTGTTGCCAGAATGATTTTTGGTTGTATATTTCCTTCATATATATTTGTAGCTCGACAGCCTATTATTGGATTTGTAGCCTAGCTCCAGTACTTTTCCTTACTCTACCCAATAGGCAGAAAGACAAAACACATTCCAAAAGGTTCCAAGCTGGGGGTCCAAGGCTCCTATCCTGTCTTGCTTCTTCGTGGCAACCAAGGTTGAGACCAGCTCTTTGAGACATACTTTTATAGAAAAAGTTTAGTTCCCATCTGTGGGGGGAAGATTTAGAAGGGGGTGGAATTACTTCACCACTTACGTCTCCAATTGGTGATTTTTGTCAGTTATGCTGCTTTGCTAAACTTATAAAACTGTATTCACCCGGGGGGGGGATTTTGTGGACATTTTCCATATCTGCCCCTGGAGGCCTCCAAAAAAGACCAGCCTTTATATTACCTCCTATATTAATATTATCTCAAAAGTGTGTTGTTTCATTTTTAGGTTCTTTAAGGCATCAAAGGATATATGGGTTTGTTTTAAGATTATCACGTGGCTAGTGTACTTGGAGATGCTCAGTAGCTTTCTATCTTGAATGAAGTACTTTCATAACTAATTGTAGGGATTGAAAATAGTAAATATAAAGCCAATAGAACAAACAGGTGAAAAATCTGACTAAAACCTATGGTTACTGGTTTGGGGTTTTTTTCCTATCTGTGCCACTGTGCTCAAGTCACCACAACAGTTTTGGAAGATAGGCTAGTGAGATATTATTGAGTGATATTTTTATTGGTCTCAGATGTTTATATGCTGTATTGTTAGGCTCTTGTTAGGTGTAAGCTGGAGCAGTTGGGATGAAGGTCGTTTCAGGCATTAGGTGCCTCTTCAGGCAACAGCACAACCAGAGAGATTGGAGTGCTGTCTATAGGTGCTGTACTCGAAGAATGCAGAGCTGAATTAAACCTGATTGTTCCCTGGCTTAGCAGTGAAATGCTCCAGGTGCTTTGTGGCAGAGGAGCAACTCACTGCTGTGCTCACTTAATTTGCAGCATCATCAGCGTCAGGTACTTCAACAGTAAGTGAAGCATATCCTGATTTTTAGGAATGTTCTTATTCCTGGCTTTCCCGGTTAATGACAGGACCTACCAGGGTTTCAAAATTTCTCTTCATCCTCTGTGCTTTACTGTATCTCTTGATAGATCATGGCAGACAGGGAAATGGGGAGTTGTGAAGATTGCATGGTTGGAAGTAAGAGATCTGTTAGTTTTTGGAGAGGGAAAATGAGGAGCTAACGTGAGTCAGTGGAAGCAAGCAGTGGCTTGAACAGAAGCTGTGATTCTATGATTCTGTGTGTCACATCCTGCAGTGCCCTCCCAGTTCTCTAATACAATTTGCCTCTGTCTTATCAATATTTTTGTGTTTTATGGCCTACATCACTGTTGCTGGTGTCCTAAATGAGAAACCACAGAATGTATTTTGCATAATCTAATATTGTACAGTTGGGGGAAATTGTTAGTAAATTGTTTCTTACCAATTTTCCCATTTTCCTTTCTCCTTGGCTGTGTCCTGTGTGATCTTTAAAGAAATCTAAGGCGTAGTTTAATGTCAAGTGCACTTCTCCTACTAAGAAATCCCCATGGGAATGAGGTTGAAAAGTGGTTTATTTATGTCCTCATTTATATCATACAAATTATCACTGGAAATCAAACTTGAAATGGAACTTAACAGTGTGCATAGTTATAGGACAGAAAATAGTTTTTTCTCAAAATATGTCTCTAACTCATATTTGCAGAGAGTACACAGAGGGAGCTTGGAGAAGGAGAAAGCTTTGGGCCAGAAGACTCTTCTAAAGAAACGATTGTAAATAAGGCAGGAGAGGAGAATCTGGAGCTGGGCACAGAAGGCATGGGCAGGAGGGGGGGAGGCATCCTCGGGAGACAGGGCTGTGCAGGGAGGAGGGGAGGCTGGGCCTGTGTGTGGCTGAAAAGGGGTAAACAAATTCCTGGTGATTGCAGGAAGAGGTGGTAGTTCCAGAGTAGGGTTGTGGCCAGTGGCAGAAGAGGAAGATGGGAGTTTGCATGGATGCTTTTATTACAGTGTAGAGAAGAGCACTTGGGTTTGGAAAAACCCTGACAGCTTGTTAAATCTTGTGTTTTCCTGTGGCTTTTAAAATATGACCCTGTAAAGATTACTTCACACTTCTGGTCATTCTCTCTTCATGAAGTGTTCAGATGAGTGTTTGCTTTTCTTGGCTCTGAGGAGGGGCAGCAGGAGGCTGTGCTGGCAGAGCTCTGTGTTTGCTCTAAAGGGGTATCCCCGGACAGAGCCAAGGCGAAGCGCAGCCAACTTCCATCCCGTTGCCCTCGCCACCACTCCAGACCTGCCAGTCACTTCGGAAGCGCTCATTTGGGGAAAAACTTTCCAAGTAATTGTGGGAAACAACATTTCAGCATTGTTGCTTCAACCTCGGCATCATTCTTGCAGTGCCAGGGGTTGGGCCTGGAACTGCTGGACCTGATTAACCTCTTGGGATGAGCTGCCTTCTGATTGGAATGATGAAACTGCTGGGGTAGTGTAGCTAGCCCCTGTGGTAGTTACAGGACCAGCATCCTTGCTCTTGGCTCAAGTGAACTCCCAAGGGTGAGGAAGAGTCTTCCCAGCCTTTCTGACAAAAAGGGCTGGGGCCTTGGTATAATGCCTGCCTGCCATGCCAAGCAGCTGTGCTCCTGTACCTCAGGAGGAACCAAGGGGACAACTTGGAAATAAGATTCATCCTCTTGGTCCTCCTGGACTGGGCTCAGTCTGAAGGGTGTTGAAAATATTGATGCTGGTGATAAAGACCAGTTAAGCTCCTTGAAGAGTCTTTTACAGAATCATTTAAGCAAGAAAAGATTATGTGGAAAACATTGGTTAGATTTTTCAGGAACTTGTGACTGAGGCAGGAAACAGATTTAGATATGTGAAGCCTTCAAAATAGCTTGGAAGGTGACTTTGGTGGGTTCCATGGAAACTCATCTATTCTGTAGCTTTGCAGAGGACTTACACAAGAGTGCTGTCTGGCTTTAAAAAAATATCATTTCTTAAGGAAAAAACCTTCAACCGGCTAGATCTGAAATTGAATCATGGCCTGTAGAGGATGGGGGCTGTTCCTGGGCCCTTCTGGAGCACCCCTGCTGGAGCAAAGCTTGCTGTGACTTTCTGGGTTGCTGACTGCAGTTTGGGTTAGGGTGGTTGCTGCAGGAACAAGCAGGTTTGCAGGAGGGACTCCTGTAATAAAAAGGCTGCAGGATGGTCTCTGTTCAGGCTTTGCACATCTCCTGTCACTGTAACTTTCACATACAGAGCATGAAAAAAACTCGAAAATGAAATAACTTTTAAAAGAAGCTACTCAAATTTTAATGACATTTGGGAGTTCTGGAATGAGGTGACTCATTACAGAATGGTTTTAAGCTGTCTGTGGAGTCAGTGGATGAAGCTGGAAGCCAAAGCTCTGCTTCATGCCAGGAGCTCCCTGTTGGTGGCATCTCTTATTCTTCCCACAGGAAGGGATGAAATGGGAGTGTGTGGGTGGGCCGGGCACTGGGGTGGACAGGCTGCTGATGGGCCTGGTTGTGAGCAGTGATTCCACTTGACTGAAGTGTGGAGGGCGGTGGGCCCATAGTACAAGAGACTAAGAAGGTCCATTGGTGGGATTGACCCTAGGGATAGAAATCCACCCCAGGTTAGGGAGAAGGAGAAGGCCTCTCCCAGGATGCTTTGTTGTGTTATGTTAATGTACCCCAGTTGTGTTTCCCCAGCTGGCCCGTGTGCCTCCCTGCCCCCTTATACCCAATATGTCCCTGCCCTAGAAAGTTCTCCCGTCCCTGCTGGCCCGTTGGCCCTTGCTCCTTCACCGCTCCCCCAGAGTTTCCCCATTGGCTCCCGTACCCTAGCCCCGCCTGTGTACCACCCCTGTGCCCTCAGATCATTGGTCCCTGGTGCTCTCCCCGCCCCTACCTACTCCGTATATAAACCTGGACACGCCCATGTTTATTGTTTTCATCCGTGGATGCCTTCAGGCGTGTGGCTGAAATAAACGGCTCCCGTGGAACCCTGCACGAAGACCCTTCCCGTCTCTTTGCCGTCGACTTGTCGAAGAAGCTATCTGGTGTGTGTGGGTGTGTGTGTGTGTGTGTGAGTGTAGTGGCCCTGCTGAGCAGCTTCCTGCTGGAGGAGCTTTTGGAAGGTTGCGGCACCCACCATCCGCCCGCCGCAGCATTGAAGGGCGGGGGTGGCCAGCTGGAGCAGAGCAGCGTGGCACTGCCCCTCTTGCTGCCTTCCGGCTACTTCAGAAACCTGAAGCAGGAGGGAAGTCCTCTTTGCCAAAACTCACTGCTTTCCAAAATGAAATGGGACTGAGTGTAGGAATTTTATGTGTAGAAATTTAGTCCTTGTTCAAAGGCATCCTCAAATTTCTTCGGATTCTGCAAATGCTAAAACTGATTGTGGGGTGAGAGCATGGTGACTGCATCTTTCCATAACCTAGAACTAAGAAATAAGAGAATTTTATTCATGCTGTCTGAAACACAGACATCTCTTCTAATGGCTGTTTTTCAGCTGGGAGAATACTGTTAAAAATCAAACAGACCTGCTGTTTCAGAAGCACCCTGGCAGGACTGTGCTGTTGTTTCTTAGCTCTAAAGGAGAAGCTCTGCAAGAATCAACTGTGGTGACTTCTCTAAGATACAATCTAAGCCATCTGTTTGAGGAATGAAGGATATCAGTTGCTTAACAAGATATGATACTACAAAATTTTCACAGTTATGCCTGGACTTGCTGTGCGAAGGAAAAGACCTTTTGTGAGCATTGGCAAAGAGCTTTCTAGATTCAGGGGTTTCTGCTCTCTCGTGGCTAATTAGATTGAACCCTAGTGCTCAAATCAATGAGTCCAAATGTTAATGTTGTCACCCGCCCCCATAATGGCAAGTTGGTTTCTTTGTGTAGGGGTGGTTCTTAGGAGGTTTTTTGTTGGGTATTTTAATATTTTCCTCTGCTGTTTCTCAGAACTGACCCAAAGAGCACGCTCTTCCCTCTGGGTCTGTTCTTTGCACCTTCACCGTTGGCTCTCGCTGTGTGTTTTCATTCATGCAGACAAATGGTTGTGACATGTACATGATGTGTGCGTGGCCAGGGCACGGCCGGGCGCGCGCCCTCGGCCACCTTCGCCGGAGGTGTTTGGCTGGGGCTGCCTGTGCAGCCACCCTGAGGGGTTTTGTATGCGAGGGCATCTCTGCTCGCTCCTCTGAGCCCTGCCCCATGTCCCCTTCCCAAGAGGAATATTTGCAACTGGGAGGCAGATGAATGAGGGTACAGCAAGGCATTCTGTATGTATCTTTGTAGCTGGCATTCAAGGAAGATGGGAAGACCTGCGAGATGGATCATGTTGTTTTGGCATTGTGTGTGTGTTGCAGAGCCAGGTGACATTGCGGCGGCCTCGGAAGCATGCGGCTGTGGCACTGGGGGCCCTGAAGACTGCCTGGCTTGCAGGGAGGAATGCTACGGTGGGCAGTGCACTTGGAAGGTGGGCCACGGAGGGTGAACCACGCGGCCGTGGCTGTCGGGCACAAGGTCTATTCCTTTGGAGGGTACTGCTCTGGAGAGGACTATGAGACCCTGCGGCAGATCGACGTCCACGTTTTCAACGCAGGTAAACGTGTCCTTGTGGGGCACAAAGGACTTGGCTTGCTGGGCTCAGTTACTGCTTTTCTTGCCTGCTGCTGCCTGACATATTATACCCTGTAACATGCTGTCTGACTCTTAAACTTCTAGAAGAAGTTGTCAGAGTAGGTGGAAACCTCCTTCTCTGTGCAGCCTTGCATTTTCAGCTTCAGGGGCAGGACACAGAGGAGCTATAGTTCATCAGAGTGCTAGGGTAAGGACTCACTGAAGCAGTCACATAGCCAGTTACTTGGTTTGTCCTTGTTCTCTGTGAACCCTAACTTAGCCAGGTGCAAAGAGGTGATATCGAGCTGGCTCAGGTCCCCCCTCCGACTTGCAGCATGTCCCTGCTCAGCTGCCCATAGTGTGGAAGGAGTAGGGTGGGAGGCAGTGCACTCAGTTAAGATTCCAGGTGTAGACATCTGAGCTGTTTCCCTGGGGGGCATCTGACAACTGCTGCATGATGGAGTCCATAGGGGCATGTGGCTAGGAGGGAGGCTTTCCCATTTTGGTAACAGCTATCATGCAGATTCACAACATAGCTTAGAAAAGCATCTGCAACTGGAGCCATTTGTATAGGGTAGCCAGTACCTGTCATGAGACTGAGTTGGAGCCATGGTTGTGCTGACAGAGGCTGCATTTCTTGATTGAGTGCTCCTTTGAACTGGAGAGGTTACTGAGCTGGTCCATGAAGTATTTCCCTGTAGTTAGGCAGGTGGTTGAAAAACTGCCCAGATGCTTGGGTGGGTCCAGCTAAAAAGAGCCAAGAACTGAGAACCAATGACCAGTTTCGGAGACCGGACAGCGTGCTGAACGCTCTGCTAACACCCACATGTAGACAAACCTAGTTTGTCTGTAAGATGCAGTGAGTTCACTCCTTTAAGACTGATATGCAGCAGGGATAAAAGCATTGGTTACACAGGGCTGCCAAGGTGACCTGCTCCCAGTGTGGAGGGGGGTGTAGCTCAGGATCCTGTGAACAGTGACGTTCACCTCTGTCCAGAGGGACTGGGCTTTCACACTCAACACAGCTGAATGTTGTAGAACGTGCCAAGTAGAGCACCACTCTTCTGGGGAAGCATAATGACTCTGCCCTAAGGAATGCTCTTGTGTTGTCTTTCCTTCTTACCACTCCCAAGTATTAAAGTGTCAGAATGCTGCAGCCACCATGCGGGAAGTGACAGTGGCTTCCCAAGCCCTTCCTCAGCTAGCATTGTCAGGTGCCAGTGCTAAAGCTAAGATACCAGATTTTGAATGATCTCTTTTCAGTCTGCCAAAGATGAAGACTGTGTTTTAGGTAGGAAGCATCCAGTCTAGCTTGACTTCAGCACTGGATGTGCTTCCTCAGTGCCCTTTCTGCTTGTGGGGTAGATGCTCACCTTTTGAGATGCCTGACTTTTCCCTTTGCCTAGGTTAGTATTTCAGAGGAACTGCAGACTGTTTTCTGCTGTATTTTATATCAGCTCCATGTAGAAAACAAACCTGGAGGCTGTATGTGGCAGACGGAGGGTGACTGGTCCTGTTATGCAATGGCTGTGTAACACTTGCTGTGGCTGTTGCACTGTCATTAAAGCCTGTAATACCTGCTGACTGCTCTGGCTGCTGCTGGACTTGACACACAGGCTGCCAGGAAGGGGAACCTGTAATCACAAGGAACTCCTGTTAGTAATACAAGGTTAGCAGGGAGAACATGGGTACGGATGGGGGTAAAGGAGACAGAGAGCCACCTCATCTATAGCTTGAAAAACAAAACAAAAGCGAACAAACTCTGCTCCTACAAAGCTGCTGGGTTGCTTTACTTTAACTGTGCTTCTGCAAGTCCAGGTGATGCCTTCAGGTGTTCCCTTGCATGTTACTGCAGTGAATTATTCCTGTGCTGCCTATTCTTTCAGCTCTGAGTATCTTCAGCACTCTCACTAGCTTGAAATAGTATCTGCATTCATGGTCACCTCCGTACTTTTTCTTTTCTCTTTCCTATTTTTTTGTGTGTGTGCTGTATCTTCACTCACAGTCTAGGATGAGCCAGAATGGAAACCTTTTCATTGTTGTAGAACATTGAACTTTGTAGACTGTAGATTGTAGAACAATGTAGAACATTGAATTGTTGTAGAACAGAGTCTGGTTTTGTCCTCTGGGCCTCCAGAGGACTTCCTTCTGGGTTTCTTAACTAGCTACTACTCGGGGTCACAGCTTTCTCTTGTTTGCTCAACTGCTTCTGCACCTTGTCACGGGGTAAAAAACACCGCACAGGATGGGTTATGAACTGTGAGCAATTTAGCAGGCTTAGCATTTGACATGGGCTCAAACTTGTGTTTCCAGTGTCTCTGCGCTGGATCAAGTTGCCTCCAGTGTGGACAAACAGCCGAGACCACGTGAGAGAGGTGCCCTACATGAGGTATGGGCACTCAGCAGTGCTCATCGACGACACCGTCTACATTTGGGGTGGTCGCAACGACACGGAGGGAGCCTGCAATGTTCTCTATGCTTTTGATGTCAGTAAGTTCCAGCTTCTCACTCTTCCTTGTCACAACTGTTCTTGATCAGACCTTCTCTCTACCCCCCGACTCTGCTCCCCAGTTTGTTTTCTAGTCCCTCAGTGACAGTCTGGAGGAAATAGTGTCACTGTTTCAGCAGTTTTAGAAGTGGAGCAGGATGGCCATTGTGTCTGCATGCTTGAATCTCTGTAAAAGCCTTTGAACAGAGATTGCTGATCTTGTCTAATAATCAAAATGATTTTAATTTTTATTATCGCCTTTGTGTGCTCTCTCTGATAGTAACTACAACTGAAGTGTTCTCTGTGTGTGATGTAGTATTCCTTAATTGTGGCTGAGGGTTGAAGCAAGAAGGAGCTGGGGTCTTGAGGATTGTGGTTCCTCTCCAGTGTGGTTCTTCTTTCTGAAAGTATGAAGGAGAGTGAGGAATAAAGCACAGAAGTAGTCAGGGACAGGATGGCAAAATCAGGGAAGACATGAGTCAAGTTAGATAAACCTGGAAAATAAACTCCTTGAGCCTTTTGGTTGGCTTCTCTATAGCACTGCTGGAGCACTTCTGGAGAAAAGGCACCATCAGGAACTGCATGGACACAAGTGTCAGGAAAGAAAAGGAGTATATCTGGATTCTGGAGGCAAGTCCATCTAAATACTGGCCAGTAACTGTCTTGCTGGACTTGCAAGGAAACTGCTTGCTCTGGTGCTTGGTCAAGGTGTCTCTTCTTTACCAGGAAATATCTTACAGCTTGGGGCACAGGGTTTCCCCCTTCTTTCCCCTGACACATGAGAAGCCACTAGTAAACCTCTGCTCACACAGAGGCATTGTAGTGGGACCTGCCAGTCTCCCTGGCAGCTCCAGCACTTTAGCATTAAGTGAAAATTAACAGAAAGTCCTGCTCCAAACCCTCTGCAGCTGTCTGTACACACAGGCCTGCCATTCCTGGAAAGTAAGGCTGGCAGTCACAGTCCCATGTCTGCAGCCTAAGTTCCACGTTAGGAGTCGCATCAGGCTAAATAAAGTCCTGTCTGAGTGCAGTTTTGTCCCTGGGGTGTTGAACAGATCACAAATTGAGGTCTTTTCCATGTCTAATTTATGTTGCGCTTGGGTGAGCTGTTGCTGATACAGTGTGACTGAGCTTGAAAGCAGCCCCAGGAAAAAAAGGAACTCGATAGCCTTGAGCTGTCTCACTAGGGGCTCCACAGGGATTCTGCTGACCTTGCAAGACCCTTTGTGTGGTGCCAGATGGAGCATAGGTGGACAGTTGTGTCCGCAGGCCAAGTTCAGAGAAGTCATCCTCATGCTTTGGCTCCAGTGTTACGGCTTTCTGAAATAAGCACTCCTTTTGGCAGCCAGCAGCAGTTTGGGAGGGTGGGGGAATGTCTACTGCAGCCTTGAGGCTTGTCTGTGCCTCTCTGAGCTCTTGGGGCAGGTGCCTGTTTGCGCTTGGCAGCGAGGCACTGGCTTGGCTCTGTGTTGCCCTGGCATGGAGAACAGCTCTGGCTGGATTTTAAGTCATCTTCTAATTTAAGCCAACCCCTGGAGTGTGCAGGCTAAGGGGCTGAGTGTGGCTGGTGCAGGCTCACAGGGAGCACTGTGAAGGGTGGAAAGTGAGGAAGAGGGGATGAGAATGTAACAAGTGGAGCAGATAAGACAGGGAGAGCTGCACTGGAGAGGTGGGGATGTGCAAGGCAGTTAAGGAGAGCTTGTGGTTAAGTAATTTCTGTCTGGGTTTGAGAGCTGTTTTTCCTCAGTCATGCTCAGTTACTGAGCATCTCCACACCATGAGGTCAGTTGAGCCACTTAGCATTATTGCTTCATTGTAATAGAAACTGTGAATGCAGAGTTGATAAGTGACTCACAAGTGCACTTTGCAAGAGATTCAGTAAAAATAACATTGCTCAAGCAGTGCTGTACTACTCACACTTAAAATGTGAGCTCTTTGTCAGGCCTGACAGTTGGTTGCCATGCCCAGAGGCTGAGACTTCTGTCACTGTGTCACTCTGTGGAGGCTCAGGCAGGTAGCCTTGCCCAAAGAAGCTTGCAGCCTCTCTGGCAGAGCAGGTGCTGTGTGAGAAAGAGAGAATGATTTCTGCTTTAGAAATTAAGAACAGCAGTAATAGAGCTAGTAATAAAACACCTACTGTGTTTTCTCAGCATTGCCTCTTGTTTCGTTTCAGACACGCACAAGTGGTTCACGCCAAAGGTGTCTGGAATGGTCCCAGGGGCAAGAGATGGGCACTCAGCTTGTGTCCTGGCAAAGAGCATGTTTATCTTTGGAGGCTATGAACAGCTGGTGAGTAGTCTCTGTAACTGTTAATTGGTGAGCCCTTGGGGAAGAGGGTGTTGATACCCAGGACACTGATAGAGGCAGGACGCGGGGGCGTATTTGTGTTCATAGTCACTGTCATTTTGTAACTTAGCAAAGTTATGGCATTAGTACCCATGTTATGCTAATTGTTTTGTGGAGAAGATGGTCAGAAAAGCAAGTCCAAAAAAGTGGTTGATTTTTTTTTTAACTTTCACAAGACATATTTACCATAAAGAGGTAAAAATACAAGTATTTTTAATATTTTTTTTTGTGGCTCACTTCTCAGCCAAATGTAATATATGTATTGTAATAAGTATATATTGTAATAAGTATATAGTGATCTACATTTATTTTAATTTGGCTCAGAAATGAGCCAGAAAAATCACTTCTTGCAGTGTTGCTGTGAGGTTTTGTCCTAGTCTGGTGCATGTTCCCTGTAGTGTCCACCTGCTCTGACATCTTCCTGATCCCCTTCAGCAAACACTTGGTTACCTTCCTATTATGAATACTTTGAGCCAAAGTTCATCCTGCAATAGCTGTCAACGTGCCTAATGCTCTTTTGAGTAAATCCTTATGATCTGATCATAAGAAGTAAGTAAATGTGATTTCAGCCTATCACCAGGCTCCAAAAAAGCTGTGCAAAGTCACAGCTGTTTGTTTGGAAGAAACAAACAGTTTCTGGGGCTCTGTTACAGCAGCCTCTGGGTTAGTCCCTCTTTTCTGAGGACAATAGCATGCCAAATCCATGATACTGATTACAGCATCAGGAGCAGTTCAGATGTGTCCTGTTTCTAAACAAGACCAAATAAACCTCTGGCTGTCTTGCTGCTCTTTACCTTGCCTGGAAGAGCAGGAGTCCACATTGTTTGTGTGAATGCAGTCTCTTCCAGGCAGCCAGCTGCAGATGGGTTTTGTGGGACCTCAGAACCTGGAGTGTATTTGCTCCTGGATGTTCAGCTTCCCAGAAGTAGTCTTAGCTTCTGCGTCTCGTCAGGTGGCCTTACCAGAGCCAGTTTGACTGTCCTGCTAGTGCCTCTTTCTTCTGCTGCTACATGGAGAGGAGGCAGTTTCTGCCGTGAATGTATTGTGTGCAGGACAGGCTTTGGGGGAGGAACTGAGCACCAAATAAATGGGAAAGCTGCAGGAAGAGACAGGACACCTTTGGGAAGAAACGGGCTTTGCCTTCCTCTTGTTAAGTGATAAGTGGTGCCTGAGCAAGCACCTTGTCTTTTAGGAAGTACTGACTCCAGAGGGATGCTCCAGGTCTGTAGGGCAGCATCCTTTCTGGGGCTGGATGTGACCAGGCTTCTCAGTCCCTTTGTGACCAAGCTGCTCGTTTGTCTTCCAGGCTGACTGCTTTTCAAATGATATCCATAAATTGGACACCACAAACATGACATGGACCTTAATATCTGCCAAGGTCAGTGTCTGCTTTTCGCTCTGGTTCGCGGAGGAAGTTTTGCATCTGCTATTCTCTGGGGTGGCTGCCCACGCTTGCCTCACACCTTCTGGCTGGTGTGGCTGGGATCT
This sequence comes from Machaerirhynchus nigripectus, assembly GCA_013397975.1. Lineage (NCBI taxonomy): Eukaryota > Metazoa > Chordata > Aves > Passeriformes > Dicruridae > Machaerirhynchus > Machaerirhynchus nigripectus. The sequence goes on along the minus strand of VZRQ01007809.1, from coordinate 86,918 downwards.
GCAGGATGGCAAGTTCGCCAGGAGAAGGCAGCCACCCAACTTCCCCATCAAGATGTGTTATTTCCCTGGGTAATGTGCATTCTTTCTTTTGTCTTTGTTTTTTTACTCTGTCCTTCAGGGCACCCCAGCTCGCTGGAGAGACTTTCATTCAGCTACCATCATTGGAACAAAGATGTACGTGTTTGGTGGCAGAGCTGATCGTTTTGGGCCATTTCACTCCAACAATGAGATCTACTGTAACCGCATTAAAGTGTTTGATACAGAAACCAACTCGTGGCTGGACTCCCCTCCCACTCCCGTGCTCCCAGAGGGCCGCCGGAGCCATTCAGCCTGTGAGTATGGGTCTGCTGAGGGTGGAGGATGGTGGAAAGGAATTTCTGCCTGCCTTAGAAGGGGTGTTTGCTCTGCTGGGTGGGGCTGTGGGTTAGCAAGGGGTGCACAAAGCTCCAATTTCTGTGGAAAGCTGCTGCCCACCGAAAAGCCTTGCACACCACACTGCACATGAAGGTGATATAAGCAGAGGCGGACAGCCAGCACCACTTTGCTTTGTGTTTGATGTTGGGTCAGGGAGCTGCTGGGTGGCCCTCTGATGTCTGTGCTTAACTCCCTACAGTCAGCTACAACGGGGAACTATATGTATTTGGTGGCTACAATGCACGCCTGAACAGACACTTCCATGACCTCTGGAAATTCAATCCAGGTATTTATGCTTTTAACTTGTTGCAGTTATAGTGCTCTAGGTCCTCAGGCATGTGCGTGCTCAGAGGAACATACTGTCCAAGGAGCACTGCCTGGGGGGAATGGCTCTTGGCTCTTCTGACAGCAACTTGCTACCGTGCCTGTTCCTCCCTGGGATGTTTCCAAATCTCGGTTAGACAGTGGAAAAGGAGGTATTGCTGAAAGACATACTTAATTGGAAAAACTTTGTCTTTTTCTTAAATATGCAATACTCTCTTTGGCAGAAGAAGAAATACGGGAAAGCAGTGGGGTTAGGGGAGGGAGATACTGTAGCTGTGGAAACCATTCAGCTTGAGCTGCAGGATCACCATCTCTTGGTACCAGCTCAAACTGTGCAGCAGAAGGGGTTGTTCTTTAGCTGGTACCCTGAATATCAGTCAGGTGTGAGCTGTTTTGGGGTCCTCAGTCCTCAGGCACATTTCAATGTCTAGACTAATTTTGTTTGCTAATTGCTTTGCATAGTGAAGTTACCTGAGAGCAGCCAACCTGCTGCTCTCCAAGCTGATCTGTGAGTTGGTGTCAGAGCTCCTGAAGATTTCAATCCTGTGCATTGTCGCCCCCCAGCATCCTTGCCACAGAGAGCAGCAAGAACAAAGGCTGCTGTCTCCACCTTGTTCAGTTCCCCACGCCCTCCTCCCGCAGCCAAGCTGTCTCAGCAGCTGATGCACTTCTGCCAGGATGCTCTGCGATCGCAGCCTGCCAGCAGATGGAGCTGGTTCCTGGGTCTCCCTCCTCTAGATCCCGACCGCAGCAGACTCTGGGGAAGGGAGGCTGCCTGTCTGCTCCTGCAGCTGTGCCCTGTGCAGCTCCGTGTGGTGTCAGAGCCGCTGCCGTGGCAGTCTGTGGGTCCTGGTGCTCAGGCTTTGCAAGTCAAAGGCCTTGATGGGGCTTTGAGCAACCTGGTTTAGTGCCAGATGTCCCTGCCCATGGTGGGGGGTTGGAAGATGGTCTTTAAGGTCCCCTCCAACCCAAACCGTCCTGTGATACGACCTGCAACTCCTGTCTCAGCAGGCAGAGCTCCAGAACTGTGACTGGCATCCAAGTGGCACTTCAGTAACAACCTCATAGTAGTGCATCATTTAGCCACTAGTGAGGAGGTCAAGGGGAAGGGTGGATATTGGCTAGGTGGTGTCTGGGGGGTAGTGGGCCTCTGCTCTTCCTGTGACCTGCTTAAATTCATAACCTGCTTATAGCTGGTCTTGGCCAGGCTCTTGTGACAAGCTGCACTCTTTTCCTCCTGTTAGTTTCTCTTTCTTGGAGGAAGATTGAACCCAAGGGAAAAGGGCCATGTCCTCGCCGCCGGCAGTGCTGCTGCAGAGTGGGGGACAAAATCATCCTCTTTGGAGGTACCAGGTGAGTTGTATGAAGTGGCTCCTCGAGAGGCTTTGCCACTCCCTTCAGCACAGTGTCCCTTCACTCTCTGTCCCATGCTGTATCAGATGGACTTCAGAGGCACATGGCAAGTGTCAGTCTATCTGACAAGTGTAAGTAATCGTGTACATCAGGGCTCCTCTGGAAAAAGGCCATGGAAGAGATTGAAGGTGTCATGTAAGCTTGTAAAGCATCTGGTGACAAGCCATCTTGTACATGTAGAGACAGAAGGGTGTAACAGGCTGCTCAGGAGGGGTTGTGCAGTGCTCAAGCTTTCTGTGAAAGAGGTGGTGGGGATGAGGGAAGAGATCCTGCTGTCAGGAGGACACATACCTCAGTCTGCTGTGCTAGAGCAGACCTCAGACTGACTTATCTTCACCTACATGCTGCCCTGCTTCTCCCACCAGAGCTGCTTTCTTCCGTTGGCAAGTGTGGGTTCTGCTGCCAAGCTGCAGTGGGATGTCAGCTCAGCTGGGAGCTGCTTGAGGAGCCTACACACATGACAAGACAATGTTGCCTTCTGTGCCAGTGTTCCTTAGCAACATTTCCATTCACATCAGGGACCTGGTGTTACGGATTTATCTGTCAAACACTGGAAGTGATATTGTCAGGGTGCAGGGCAGCTGGATGTGGCCAAGAGCCTTAACAGCTGCTAAAAGAAAGGAAGTGGCCTATCACCAGGACACACTCTATGCTATCTGGAGTGACAAATTGCAGCTCTGGAGCACAGTCCTGCTTGCAGAGACATCTTAAATGCTTTCAGCTCTCTACATGGTTTAGAAAGCTTTGGGGCTCTTCCTAGGATCCTGCCAGTGGCTTTTTGGGGATGCTTCTGAAGCCAGCTTGGGCCAGTGGACCAGGCAGGACAGGTTCTGCTGATGGCTTGACCATACCAGTGTGTGATGGGGTGAAGTGCCTGCAGGTTCCGTGGGTTCGGGGGAGGTGTGCTTAGCTGTAGGATGTCCGTGTGACTGCGAGGGAGTGCTTAGTGCAGGTGAGGTATGCAGAGGTGCTGCGTTTATCCAGTCTCCTCAAATTATACTGGGCACTGATCAGCAGAAGGCTTGGTAGGGCTTCATGGCAGTTTCGGGTGGTCCCAGATGCTGTGCTGTGTGTAGATTTGTGTTACGGCAGCAGCTGAATTCTGATGTTAAGCCTTGGCACTCCTGGGAAATGCTGGCAAACCACAACAAATTCGACACCAGCTTTTTGGAGTTTGCTCCACCCTGGCCAGTCAATTCAGCAGTGCCTTGTCTTCTCCACTGAACCACTTCAGAATTCAGCTTGTTTCTTAAGTCAGGCTCAACGCCAGGACAGGCACGTTCATCAGCACTAGTGTGGGCTAGGAAGAGCTGCTGGCAGCCAGGAATGCAGCCTGCTTGAACTGGAGGGAGGGTCTTGCAGGCTGGGGAAATGGGAGGTGGGGGTGGGCCTGTGCTCGCTTCCTGTAACAGTTATCAGGTGTATTCTGGAGCTGCCTGGCGAGATAAGAAGTTTTCCAGGAAGTCGTTGTAATGGAGAACTCCCAGTGGTCTGCCTCCTGACCTGTGCTCCCCTGGCTGGGAAGGGGGAGGGGTCGCACAGCACGGGCTATCCAGCAGGGATTCTCAGAGGATGAGCCGGCAGGCTCAGCTTTCTAGGGAGCGGCACTGGGGGATGGGCAGGCAAAACCCCTTTGTGTCCTGCCCGCCCTTCCAGGATTCACACATCCTGTAGACTGCTGAAGAGGCACTTCTGCAGGCTCCTTGCTCCTATGGCATCCAAAAGCTTTGTTTCTTTGGTAGTCCTGCCCAGAGCCTGATCTTTCTGCCCCAGCTGTGGTGCCTCACTGTGACCAGGAGCGATCCATCACTTGTGTCCTGTTAAAGGGACCAGGAAGCTTGGTGTTCTCATTGGCCATGGCACAGTTGTGGCCCTGGTCTGGTTTCCTCCCAAACCCACCAGCAAGTCGGTGTGCAGAGACCATCCACAAGGAATAAGGAGGGGGGAGAGGGAATGCTATAAAACAGTTTAGCTGAAGAGATGCTGATTCAGATTTGGCTTCAGACTGTGTTTTCCCTGACAAGGCTCAGAAATCCTGGCTCTGGTGAGGGAATAGAGGCTGTCACTGAGTGCAGGGCGAGTTGTTCTGCAGCTGGAATGGGTGGTTTTGCTGGGCTCTGGCTGGCAAAGGCGTGCCCTGCACCCTGCTGCCTGGAGGTTGCAGGGGGTTGCCTGGTCTTGAACTCCAGGCTCACCCTGCTACTTGCCTTTTGGTGATTAAAACCACAGACGTGGTGCCTGCTTTGATAGATAAGGGATGGTCTAGGGTTTCCTGTGACGTGGATGTGAGATTAGATTGTGGTGTGGTAAGCACACGTGGTGGAATTAAAGGGGCTCTTGCCTGTATCCGGGCAGATGGGTCCCATCAGCAACAGGTCTTCTCTGCCAGCAGTGAGCTGTGCTCTGCAGCTTGGCCTGGGGTTGTGGGGACCTGGGGGGGCAGGTACTGCTTCGTGTCCCATGAGGTGTGGAGCTTAGTGGCTCATAGGTGGGGAAACAAGTGACAATGGGGCAAGGAGTCACTGCATGAGGTCGGTGCCAGCTAAGAAGTGAGGGCATACTAAGCTGGTTTGTCACAAACCAAAGCAGGACTTAAAACACCTTTCCTTTCTTTCAAATTCTCCAAACAACCATCAGCCATGGGAGTGCTTTCCCCTGTTTCAGCACAGGCTGATCTCTCTGTGCAACAAGATGTAGTGTCCAGTCTCTCGGGTGCTTTGGTTGTTCCATTAAGACCACAGTGGCAGGAAACCATAGGTGAGACTGTTCCCTAGAAATGCCTGATGGTGTAGTTCCTCATTAGCAGTCCAGGACCAACATCAGATGGGAGTATCAGCAAATTGGAATTGGTTTAAAATGACTGCTGCACTGCTCAGTGCTCAGTTACAGTCTTCTGAAATGCCGTCCCCATTTTGGCCACTCCAGCTGTGGCTGGAGTCCAAGGTGATTCCTGAGTCAGACTGAGAAATGTTGTGCTTTCCCTGCCATGCAGATGTTTTCTAGCTGCTTTCTCTACACTCCTCTTAGCAGCATCTCAGTGGCTAAGCTGAAATAATTGCAGTAGATCTTAATGCATGAGAACAGGAGTGATGGACAGGTGAGGTGAGGGGGAGGCTCGTGGCTGGAATCATCATGGTCATCCATGAAAAGGAGGCACATCCCCCATGCCCGGCAGAGGAAATGGTGTGGGTTTCTGCTCCCTGGCTCTGTGCAGCTCTGCCTACTCTGCAAGGAGCTGGCAGAGTGATGACTTTGAGTGCTGCTTGGGGCATCAGAGGGGCAGGAGGGATCACAGGGCCCTTGTATGGGACAGACAGGCCAGGAACATTGGACTTGCTCAGCCCTTGGTGAGCTGGTGTATAAGAATTTTGGCACTGACTGACACACTGTACTTGGTTTCTGCAGCCCATCTCCAGAGGAGGGAATGGGTGATGAATTCGACCTGATGGATCACTCGGATCTCTACATCCTCGACTTCAGTACGTGAGCACTTCTTGCCCAGCCTGTACCTCTTGCCACAAGGTGGCCTGTGAGCAGGCCCTGCTGTGAAGCACCCTGCTGTGCCCTCCATGGCTCCAGGTGCCATGTCCCAGAGACAGCTGTGTCTGACCAGTGTGCTTGGCTTAAGGCAGAGCAGCCAGAGGTGCAGCCATGCTTCATGCACTCCTGCATGCAGACCTCTTGTGGGAGCGCAGAAACCACCCCAGCCTGTCCCTGGTGTGCACTCTGCCTTGTCCCTCAGACAAGGCTCTGCCCTGTTTCCTGTGGCACTGCTTGCATGATGCTGGAGCCTCCGTGGTGTCCAGTCAAGGCCTGCTGTGGCTGAACTGCCTTCTTTTCACAGGCCCCAGTCTGAAGACACTGTGTAAGCTAGCAGTGATTCAGTACAGCCTGGACCAGTCCTGCCTTCCCCACGACATCAGGTACGGGGTGCCTTGCTGGGAGGTCACTCTGTGGGTGCTCCCTGACCTTGAGGTGCTCCAGCCGTGGCTGAGGGCTGCCTGGGGCCCTTGGCACTGTGCGCCTCTGAGGTGAGGTGGGCTGGAGACTATAGCTGAGGCTTACTTGAAGCAAAGCTGCTCCAGCTCTGGGCACTGTGTGTGTGCTTTGTCTCAGTGTACCCTCTTGGTGTGTTACAGATGGGAGCTCTCAGCCATGACGACAAACAGCACCATCAGCCGCCCCATTGTCTCCAACCAGGGCTGAAGACAACTCGTCCTTCTTCCACCCTGCCCTCACCCCTCCACATACTGACCTCTTGCTCCACTGCCTGCATGAATTTTTAGCCCTTTCAAGCAAGGAATGTGTGAGCTCGGTTTGTCTTGCCCTAGCTAGGCCTCCCTCTGCCCTTGTCACGCTTTGGGCAGCACGAGTGGACTGGCAGAGCTGGCCAGTGGGGAAAAAAAACTGTCTGGCCCCAGCAGCACAGCTGTGACCCCTCTCCTTGCTGGTGGTTCTTGGGCTTCCTTCCCTTTGCCTGTGGAACTGCAGCAGTGCTGTCCGGTCCCCAGCCACTTTCCAAGGGCCTGAATCAACTCTTACCACCAGCCTTGGCCCTGGGGTTGATGTCAGGGTCAACCTGAACTGTTCCTGCATTGCCTCAGGATAGCAGGAACCTCTACACCTGCTGCTGCCAGCACTGACAGCTTCCTGGCACTAAATGGCAGGCCCCAGCTCCAAGCTGAGCCCAGTGTGGGGATCTGGGCCCAGTTGGACACTGTCCAGCTCCCATTGTAAAACAGCAACTGGGGGGAGTTTTATAAATGGTGAGGCAGACATGGTTTCTGTGTGTCCTAGCAGATGAACTGGGGGAGAAAAGGCACAAGAGGGGAGAGACTGAAGCAGGTGCCTTCCCCTGAAGCTGCAGGCCACTAGTGGCTTGTGGCAGCAGCAGGCAGTGGCTGATGTGAGCCACAGCCGTGCCTGGGGTGGGGAAGGGAAGCTGGGCCCCCCCCCAGTAGCACTGCCCTGAGGTACCTGCCTCCTGCCTGGAGTTGTGCTGTCCTGCAAGAGGACAGAAGGAAAATGGTGTATGTCTCCTGGGCTGTGCTGGCTCAGGTAGGTGGGTAGTCTGTAGCTTCCTGCTTCAGGGCTGGAGGTGGGAGGGATGCCTGGGACAGCCTTCCTGGGTGGCACAGAGGTCTGTGCTCAAGCCCCTTCCCACCAACGTGAGGCATCTGATGTGACGAGGCGCTCCAGTGGCAACTGCGGTGGGGCTAGTGCAGAGGAAGCTGGGGAAGCACTCACGGTGTTTCCTGGGATGTAAAGTCGCAGAGATCGTGGTGGCTGCATGCCAGGAATGGGTGGCAGAGGGCCCAGGCTGTCTCCCCTGCCTTGAGAGCTGGCACACAGCAAGGATCAAGTGCTCATCCAGCAGCACAAGGTTGCAGAGGTGCCTGGGCTCCTCAGCCTTCAGGAGGTGGCCAATGCAAACACAGTGGAGCAGTCTGGAGTGGTGTGAGAGCAGTGAAAACCCCCTGACAAGAGGACAGAAGGCACCACAATTGCAACAAGAGCTCGTTCTTCACACGCTGGCAGCACCTCACTGGGATAGGCAATAAGCATCATTGGCCTGGAGGGAAACGGGGTGTGCTGTGACAGCACATCTGGCTGAGGGAGAGCAGCCCCAGCCTGGGCTCGTCCTTTGTGGTCCTTGGCACCTGCAGGTTACCTGCGAGGACTTAGGTGAACATCTACCCTGTGTTGTCCAGCAGCTCTAACTCCCCTCCTCAATCAGCTGCCTCGGCCACAGGCGCTCTCTCAAGCTGTGAAATAAATGGTGGAGTTTTTTTGCCGTGCACTGAAGCACCAAGCTTACTCTTCTTGCAGGGTGCCACGTGCTAGGAAATGCTTCCTGAGCACCCAGAGTCCCTGGGCTGGGTCACACGGTGCTGAGCACAGAGGCTCCCCAATTCTCTGAATCCTGTCCATGAATGGCTGTCACAGGGAAGAATCGCAATCTCTGGGGCATCGAGTGGAGAACAATAGGTCCCAGAGAGGCTCAGCACCCCATTCCAGCTGCCTCTAGGAGAGCAGACTTTGGCAGGGGGGGAGAAGTCTTCTCTGGGAAGAAAAGAAGGGGCTCATCAGGGAGAGGGGTCACTGACACCCCACTCCTCTTCAAGCGTTCTCTTGGGTTCAGGGGTGCTGTGGCTCTAACCTGCATCTGACAGGACCCTGCTGCAGGCCTGGGCATGGGACACTGCTCACCACCTTGGTGTCTCCAGTGCCTTTTCTTGGCTTATCAGCTCCTTCTCCCAGCACCTAGCCCAGTCATCAGTGATGCTGGAGAGCAGCTCCTAGGCAGGCAGACTAGACACAGGATGTTCTGCTGGGCTGGCAGGAGCCGGGCAGATGTGTGCCCCACAGGGGGATCCCTGTTGCCTTTGTCACTGCCCCCTCCTGAGCGGCAGGTTTGCTTTAAAGACCCTGGCTTCCTTTTATTACTTCCCCTCTCAAATTGCAGCTGGCTGCAAGGGCTATTTTTAGCAGCCTGCCTTCTAAAAATAGCCCCAAGCTGTTTGGAGTTGCGTCACAAGAGGTAACTCTCTCCGTGAGTGGCTTGGCCTCTGCACCCCAGGAGGGTACAAAAGGAGGCCAGGAGCAGCAGGGTCAGCAGGTTCAGCCACAGCTAGAGGCGAAGGAGACAGCGGTTCCCTGCCAGCTTCAGGCCATCCCAGCCCCGGCAGCATGACCATCTTCTGCAGCCACTGCCACCGGCCCCTGCAGGCAGAGATGAGCTGCCTGCCCAGGAGGGCCAAGCAGGCGCCCAGTGCCTTGAGGCCGTTCAGGTGAGCTCCCTCCCGCCTCCTGCCCTCCCTCAGGGCTGGGATGGCCTCCCAGAACCCCGGGACAGCTGGTGTAGGGTCTGATGGCCCTTGCAAGGTGCTGACACCAGTGTGGGACAGCGGGACTGCCAGCTGGTGCATGGGGAGGAGGTGCAGGAATTTGGAGGGGCAGAGGTATTTTAGGTGGTTTAAGAGGAAAGGCATATTGTACTGCGCTGGGGTGCACATTCCAGGACTGGATGCAGTTTCCGTCCTTGGGTTTGGTGGGGAGGTTGTGTCACACGGGCTCCCCACCAAAGCCCGGGTCACTGATCAACCTGGTGCCCAGCAGGAAAGGCACCAGCTGTAGCAGCAGCGTGAGCCCCTGGGTTGGACTGAGCACCTCTGCCTGTGCCCACAGGGTTTGCTCTCCCAGAGGCAGCAGCTGGCACGGGTACTGAGCATCTCCACTCCATAACCCCGAGCCTGCAGTTCTTCCCACGGTGACAGGCAGGGAATGCTGCCCCTTTCCCTCCCTGGACACGTGTCCCAGATGGCTGGCTTTGCAGGTCAACCAAGAGCGCCTCCAAGGCTCGCCGAGACCAGATCAATGCAGAGCTGCAGGCGCTGCGCTCCCTGCTGCCCATCTCTGCACAGGAGAAGGAGCGGCTCTCCTACCTCCACACCATGGCCCTGGTGTGCCTCCGGCTGCGGGGGGCTCAGCTGTTCCCTCCAGGTACCCTCAGCACTGCTGTACTCCACACTGGCTGGGCTCCGTGTGGGGCACTGCTCCTGCCCCATCCAAGACAGCAGTTCACGCTCGTTCCCCCGCAGGCTTGGCTCCTCCCGCGGGTCCGGCCCTCGGCACAGAACTACTCTCCCTGCTCCCGGGGTTTCTGCTCGTGCTCTCAGCTGACAGCAAGCTGGTCTACATCTCAGAGAACGTGGCTCAGGTGCTGGGCCTCTCCGTGGTAAGGCCTGCTCATGGGGCATTTGCAGTCACTGTCCCCATACCTATCCTGGTGCCTTTATTGCATGCACAGCACGCTGCCCCAGCAGATGCTGGGCTGTGGCTCCAGCAGGCTCTGCACCCACAGGGCTGGCCAGGGCCCATTGAGACGGGCACAGTCCCTGAGGGCAGCCCCCTCTTTGTCAGGTGGAGTTGCTCGCCCAGGGGGACACAGTCTTTGACATCCTGGACGGGCGAGTGGGAGAGGAAGTGCAAAAGAAGCTCCTCCTTGCCCAGGAGGAGCCTGGCAGGGGTAAGGGAGGCCTTGGCAGGCATCTCATGGATCTTGCCACCCTGCTCTGGCCCTTGGCTGTGATTAGAGAGCCAGGGCCAGCCCTTCTGGGAGCAGAGTGAGGGAGCCCCATACCCACTCTGAACACTTTGTTTCCCTGCAGAAGTCACTTTTGTCAGCGAGATGCGCACGTCCAAGGCCTTCCGGCTGCAGCACGGGGGGAATCGGGTCGTGGCAGTGTGTGGGCGCTTTGTGGCCCTACGCTGGCCACCCTCCCCCTCCACCACAGCCTTCCTGGCCCTCTGCACACCCGTTGCGCAGTCGCCCACAGATGGCGAAGCTGCTTCCCAGGACGACATATTCCAGAGCATGCATCTCCTGGACATGACATTTATTGATGTCACGGAGAGGTGAGGGGTGCCTGCCTGCACCACAGCCCCAGCTGTGCATCTCAGGCAGTAAGAATCATTTCCCTTCACCAAGCCTGTGTATGGGACGCAGACTAGACACTGAATGGGCACTGAGACTCTCACAAACACTTCCCAAACCTCTTCCCTCATTTACAACTCATTTCTGCACCTCTGTTGTTTCATTCTCCATCATGCAGCAGCTGCTCCTTGCTGACACGGTGCAGGCTCTGTACAGCACTCAGTCCCCACTCCCCTTGTCTTCCCCAGTGTCACCTACCACCTAGGCTACCACAGGGAGGAGCTGGTCGGTCAGTCGTGGTACAGTCTCCTGCACCCTGAGGATGCTGAGTTGGCGGCTGCCCAGCACAGGGCCGTGGGTGAGTGTCAGGCCCGGGAATGTGTGTGCTGTCCCCTGGCTCCATGGTCTGGTTATGCCTGAAACGTGGCTGTCCAGGACAGCAGCGACAAAGCAAATTCAGTCCTCCCTGCTGGGACTCCCTGCTCCAAAAAGGATGAGGCAGGGAAGTGGTTACACACCCCATACACCATCTATAAGTAATTTCCAAGCTGGGGGTGGGCATCCTGCTTTGCCACACTGTAAAGAGGAGGGACAAGCCCACTTGAGCCCCATCACTTTGGGAGGGCAGGCCTGCTACAGACCTGACTCGACTCTGTGTGGCTTCTGTCCCGCTGGGGCCAGTCTAGTGACCGACGACGGAGCTCACCGGGGCAGCCTGCGGCTGTACAGGCAGCCTGGGGCCGTACAGGCAGCCTGGGGCCGTGCCCTGCTGCCGGCTCACGCAGTCCCTTCCCTTGCCCGCAGCGCTGGGGGCCGGGGCCGGGCCCGCAGCGGGGACCGCCGTGCTGCGAGTGCTGCGCAAGGACCGCGCCTGGACCTGGCTGCGCGTGTGGGCGCGGCGGGAC
>VZRQ01007809.1:62177-74891 GCA_013397975.1 Machaerirhynchus nigripectus | reverse complement strand
TTCCACGGAGAGCGAGGAAGAGGCGGCCGCGGAGCAGCCGCTCGGGAGGCGGGAGGCGGTGGAGGAGGGCTCTGACGGCAGCGACAGCAGCGACGACGGCGGGAGCGTGGCGGGGGCTGGCGGGAAAGGTGAGGGGGGCCCGGCGGGAGTGACTCCGGGACAGGCGGCGGCCTCAGCCCGGGGCGCGGTCGGGGCGTCATGGACACCCGGTTAGTGGGAATCGAGTTGCCACGTGGCTCGGTGCCCTCTCGTACGCCAGCTCCTGCATCCCTCCCTCGCCTGCCCGGCTGAGCGGCTCGGGATCACCAGCAGGGTTTGCGCTGAAGCTGGCTGAGGGGTCCCTGCAACAAACGCGTGTAGGGGCCTCTTCTCCCCAGTCTCCTTCCCAGTGCTTGGAATCACAGAACCGTGAAATGGTTTGGGTTGGAAGGGACCTTAAGATCACCCAGTTCCACCCGCTCTGCCGTGGACAGGGACACACCTCGCACTAGGCCAGGCTGCTGTAGAAGATGTCACACATCTCGGGGACAATTGCTCTGTGCCAGTTCAGATGTGCAGAAGCTCAAGGGCCCCTCACAGGACAGGAGAGAGGAAGAAGCAGGCAATGCGTGGCTGTGGGCACAGCGTGGGCTGAGGTTCAGGCGGTGGGTTGGTGGTTCTCACCCACAGCAGTGAACACAGTTTGGTTTCCTCATCTCAGAACGATCCAGGTGAGAATGAAAACCTTAAGAAAAATACAGCAAAAAGCCCTTGAAGGAAATTGTGAGGGAGTGGACATTGGTGTCAAATACAGGGCACAACACAGGGTGTCAGAGGTGTGAGGAGTCACTGGCTGCCTTGTGAAAGGGTCTCCAGAGTGTGTCTGTGTGGGGCTGTGGGGGAGGCACATCTCTAGAGGTGAGCTTTTGGCAGTGGGATTCAGTGGTGGGCAAGGTGCCCCACCATCTGTTGTAGGCATTTTTGTTTGGTGAGAAAATGGCGAGCAAAGCTGAGAGAGAGGATCACTGACAGGTACTCTTTCCTTCCCACAGCTGGATGGGAATGGGAACAGCAGTTTTGCTTTTGCCATCTGTCAGGGCCCTCTGTGATCTTTTTTTCTGGAGCAGAAGGAGTTTAATATTAGAGTCCAGCACTGATTTTGTTTCAGCAGGGAACAACTGGGCAGATATCAGGTATTTCTGTAGGCCATCTGTTCTTGCATCCTGGACGGTCTGACGTGCTCAGCAGGTTGTACAGCTCCCTACAGGTTCAGCTGAGGAAGGCATAAGGTGTCCATGTGTCACAGGAGTCTGTGGGAGGAGAGGAAACACGAGGAGGCTGTGCCTGTGAGCAGGAAATGCCCGTTATCAGCAGGTAACAGTAGCTTATCAAGAGGTGCAAAAAAGAGGAAACAATCCACAAAATAATGGATGAAGGGGAAAAATGGCAGGAGGGCAAATTAAATGGACTACAGAGACAGGACAGAAAAGGTAAGTTATATTCTAAGGCGGAAAAAAAGGAATGAAAAAAATGGGGAAGTTAAGTTCTCAAGAAAGAGTGCAAGGAACAAGGAAAATCAGCTAATCCTGCCTTTTTAACCAGAACCTTTTCACACACACCGTTGACAAATCTGCTGCCCAGCAGTGAATGCCTGCTGGGACCATTCACTTCTGCCCCAGAACAGGCTTCTTTTTTTATAGTGATGTCCGGTGATGTTTTTATCACTGTGAGTGGTTAATTCGATCTCCTAGAAAGAGACAGTAGGGTGTATTTCATGGACTGATACTACTGTGTGGAAATAGTTTTCCCCATCAGGTTTCAGGCAGTCAGGTTTGGTCTCCTGTACCAGTATTGAAACACTTTATCGGTGGAAACTCTGCATGCCTTTGCTTTGCCTGATTTATACCAAATCTCCTTTTAATCCTTTGCTAAATGGTACATCTTTTTATGTGATGTCTTTATCTCATTTTCACTGACATCTTGTAAGCCTTTGCTATTTAAACAGTATTGTTTTGGAATTGCAGCCAAATGGAATATTTGAGTGCAACTGATGGTGCCTCCTCTTCATCAAGTGCTAAGGGTATCTTCCACATCATTATTCCTTTCCTATAATGCTTTCTTTGTCCTTTTGACTGTCCTTGTTCAGAGTTCGGACGGGGGGGTGTTTAGGGGAAGCAGTGCAGTGAAATCATGCTGTATTCACATTCCCTTTGTCCCTTGTGTGGCAGACTGGATAGTCACAGTTCCCGCATCCCACCTCAGAGCACTAATGAGCGTCATCAGAGCAGAGTTCCTGAGCATTCAGAACAAGCAAAAAGAAAACCTTTACTGAGGCAGCTCTTGGCTGTGCCCATTATGTTTTCTGGATGATGGGAGTAGTCTCTGAAGCAGAAAGTCTTGGTTATTGCCAGGATGAGAGTGCTTGGGATGAGTCCATGCTCTGAGCCAATGTGACTGACCTCATGTTGCTTCCTGAATTTGGCAAAGCACACGCAAACCGTACTCGCGGGGCAGTGTATCGTGTTTGTGTGGGAAGGGTTTGGGAGTGAGTGGGCTACAAAAGCAGCTTGGGGACCACCTGGCACCCAGCCAAGGTATCACAGACAGGCTGTGATTGTCCCTGCTGGGCCACAGTTGGGGCGTTTTGTATTGCAAAGGCTCAGAAAGACCGTGTGCCTGTCACTGCTCAGAGGTGCTGGGCAGGCAAACACCACTTAAGTCAGTTTGCCAAGGCTTTCCCTTCCAGGAGGGGCTCAGTACAAACCCCTTCTTGCCCTTACAAGAGAGCGGAATGAGCATATCCAAGTGCTGACTTGAAGAAATGCTTTCAGTTGTTGGTTCTGAACACCTAGAGCTGTAAATCTAGAATGAAGAATAGTATGATGATAATATTTTTGCATTCGGGTTATAAGAAACGTTAAAGGTCACTGACATTAAGGGATTTTAAGGAAGGGTTAAAGTGGGAAAGTCAGGACTGAGAGGTGACCCCTCAGAATTTGCAGTGCCCAGTGTGGAGCTCATACTGCTCTTTGTACCAGGTAAAAATTTCATACTGGTCTTGTGTGTGCTGTTGAGTGGAGAGAGAAGCAAAGACACTCTGGGGAGAGGGGGAGGCTGCTCTGTTCTAGTGGTGAAGACTGAAGTGATTAATGGGAGAGGAATCAAAGGCTGAGAGATGCACTGGTTTCTTTCTGCCATGCAGTTGTACAGGAATGGCACCACTATGCTTGTGTCACTGTCTCAAGCTGAGACATCCCTCTTGGTGGAGTTGGGGGGTGAGAAGCGCCTTGAGAAGCTGTTCAGCTCAGGTGTGCCCTGTGCTCTCTTCCAGATCAATCTGACATGTCTTTTGAAGAACTCCTGCGGGTGCAGAGCGATGCAAGAACGAGAGGGAGCAAGAAGGTGCCTGCTGGGAAGAAAACTGCAAAGCCTACCAAAGCTACAGTGAAGCAGCAACAAGGCAAAAAGGGGTAAAGAGGCCCTTTTGTGATCAGAAAAATGTGTATGTGTGCTCTCTGCACTCCAGAAATTACACTGGAGCTTCTCACAGCAGTGGTGTTGCCTTGGAGCTGGCATAGATCTCCTTTAATGTACTAGACAATAATGCCTGTCACTATAGTGTTTCATTTGGGAATGGTCTGGTGCTGTTTTTGGAGCTCTTAATATCCTGTCCTCTTCAAATCCCCAGCAGCCACCTGTCACTTGACAGTTAAATTGGCACTCAATTCTTTTATATCCTCTGTATTAAGGCACTTGTAACCCTTGGCATGGTGTGCCTCTCAAGCTCTGTGATGGTGTCTACCCTGACCTGAAATAGTTGCCCTGCTGGTTCCTAAACCCCTTCCAGCTTATCAGTATCTTCTGCCTGGCTTTCACTGGCTGGAGTTCCAGTAACAGACAATTGTTCTGGAATTCCATTCATCCTTGTGCTGCTGTCTCATCTGTGGCTTGTCCGTGTTCATTTTCTTTTTTTTTTTTCCCTCTCTACAGCACTTACCATCACAGACTTTTTTCCTGTATTCAACACAACAAAAGCTATCATACCTTTTTACAGATCTCCACAGGCCCCCACTGGTAACAGCAATACCCTTACCCTTTATTTGCAGTATTTAGCTAGTTTTCAGTCCTCAGAGTGGCATCCAAGTGATCTCAATGGGTTTCCTCTGTTACACTGGCACTCCCTAACTCATTTCTGAATCTCTGCTCAATACACGAGCAGAGAACACAAAAAAACATTTCTCCTGCCATAAAGAGCTGATAAGGATAATGTTCTGCTTTACTTTTTACCCAAGACTGGGGGATTTTGTGTAGTGCAACATCTTCTCACAATGTCTCTATTTCTGCCACACAGTTTGCATAATTCTGCTTTTGTTTAATTCCTCTAATCCTCTAAGTGATGTATTGCTGTAAATCCCACATGCTTTTCCTCTCATGTTTTTGTTATGGAAGTGAGCTTCTTAAAGAAAGGGCTTCAGGAAAATCCCCTGGCACTGAGCTGGCTTCAGCAGTGCTGTGTAAAGCTGACTCCAGAGCACTGCGCAGGGTTGTATCCACATCAGCGGATGTGAGAATACCCTGAGCGCTGCCCTAAGAGGGATTTGCAAAACTTGTGCCTGTTGGGGTTGTGTTCCTGCCCCAGTGTCGCTGGTGGCTGGCTGTGGTGCTCTCAGCAGGTGGTTCACAGGTTTCTCATGTTTCTGATAACTTGCCTGATGTACTTACCAATCACAGGATGCAGCACCCAAGTAATATGGGGAGAGTAATACCCTCTTCTCCCACCTTATCCTGCCCCCTTGTATGCCTGAAACATCAAGCTGTGAAGGCCTGTGTTGCAAGGAGAACTTGTTCCCTTAATTGGTTGTCACTGTGATCCTCATGGTCCTGATTCATTGTGGAGTCCCTTTCAGGATATGTGCCATCTGCTGTGCAGCTAATTTTCCTGGGGGATGACTTTTCCCTTACTCATGTTAAGCTGGGCTTTCTTGCTGAGCCTGGCCACAGTGGAATTGGCCTCTCTTTGTGACTACCAGGCCAGTGCAGAAATTCCCAGCTGTGACACCCATGAGTGCTGAGGGAGCTGGCAGCTACTCTCCCTAATCTTTGAAATTCACCTGAATATGAGGAACAATTTCTTTACTGTGAGGGTGACTGAGCACTGGAACAGGCTGCCCAGTGAGGTTGTGGAGTCTCCTTCTCTTGAGATACTCAAAATCCACCTGGATGCAATCCTGTGCTGCAACCTGCTCTAGGTAACCCTGCTTTAGGAAAGGTTCCTTCCACCCCTAGCCATTCTGTGACTCCATGACAGGAATAATCAGCATTTATTGATGCAGGTCGTGGGTTTTCAGCTTGATACAGCCGAGCTGTTCCAGGTTCTGTGTGGGGTTGTTTTAACCACACATCAATACATTTGGTTGTTGTAGCTTTCTGTGGCTCTTGACTGAGTCACCTCTTTGCTTTCTCCAGGTGTCATGGTGAGGATTGAGTTGGGAGAGTCTGTTGTGCAGTGGTCTTCTTCTGAGGGTCCAAATGACCTCCCAGCATATTAGCCTGGGCCTCATTTTGATGTCTGCTCCTCTTAAATACATTTTCCTCGTTTTCAGGCCATTGGAGATGTCTGCCAAGAAGCCTGTACCTTTCCTGCGACAAGTCGTCCCTGTTAGGAAGAAGGTGGGTGCTGCCCCTACCCAGTTCATGACTTCCCTTAGCGCTGCTGACAGGGCACACACTTGGGAATGGGGCTGCTGCAGATGGCCCAGGCTACTTCTGGAGAACAGGGCTGGACACCTGGGGAGTGCAGACAGTGACAGTGATTCCCTGGGGAGAACAACGGGTGGGTGGGAGCAGCTGCAGGTTAACTTGAGAGTTTGTGACCCAGGCATTTCTAGAAGGTGCAATGACTGCCACCAGTGACAGTTTCACTGCAAACCGTGGTCATTGTTCAGTACTAATCCCAGAAGTTCAGATGTCCATCTACTTTCCAGTCTGAATGTAACTTTGGACTTACTGTTGCTGGATCATCTGAATATGGTGATTTCCACAGTTAGAGACCTCTTTTTGTCTCTCCCTTTTTGCATGACCTGACCCAGTTAATCTGTAAAAATCTAGATAGGTTTGAGTTCCCAAATCCATCACCTTGACAATACTTACTCAGCCAGCTCTTGGTCTGGGAGTTGCAGGTATTTGGAGGCAGCACTGCTGCTGCTGTTCCTGGATACTCCTGGGTGGCAGACTTGCATATGGAGATGTCTGCTGCATGGTGAACTGGATGCAGGCATGGCTTTTGGGGGAGCCACCTGAGCCACCTGCTCAGTCTTTGCCAGCTGCAGATGTTTCAGTGGTGGGAGCATAACATTGCTGGGGAGAACAGTGTCTGATCCATGAAGGGAGAGTAAGCAGGCTGTTAACAGGCTAACACTGGCTACAGCTCTTGCCTTTGCCTTCCCTGCTGTCAGGTCCAGAGAGACCCTCGATTTGATGACCTATCTGGAGAGTATAAGCCTGAAATATTTATGAAGACATACAGCTTCCTGGACAGCATCAAGAAGCAGGAGAAGGAGGTGATGCTCTGTGCCTGTCCTTGCCTGGAAGAACCTTGCTTGGCAGGGGCTACTTCTTTCAGAGGTTTTTCACAGTGGAGGTGACAGGCAGGCAGTGGTGCAGCTTTCTGCTCTCTTCTTCAGATGGTTCAGAAGCAGCTGAAGAAGTGCAGGAACATGGAACAGAAGGAGAAACTTCAGCGGCTCCTGAACCGTATGGTGAGTTCAGTGCCGCATCTCTGTGCCTCGTCCCTGTGAGGCACTGGGAGAGAGGACGTGTGACCTGAGGTCTGCCTTGGTGCTGACACAAGCCACCCTTTTTGTACAGACACAGCAGGAACAGGCACAGAAAAAACAGCAGAAGTTGAGAGAGAGGGAGCTGACTTTGAAAAGACAACAGAGGGAATTGGCCAAGCAGGGAAAGAAACCCTTCTTCCTAAAGAAATGTAAGTACTCGGTGTGAGCATGCTGCAGGAAGATCCAGAGGGAGTACTGCTGGCAGGAATTCAAGCACTGCAAGCAAAAGTGTCCATACTATTCCACAGAGCCGTGGGGGGATTGTTCTAGTGCTGGTACTCAAGGGACAAGCTAAGCTTTGACCAGGGAGGGAGCAGTGAGGAGGGGCTGCTCTGTAGAGATGTTTTGGGCTTCAGGATAAAACTTGACTTTCCTCTACAGCGGAGAAGCGGAAATTGGAACTAGCTGAGAAGTATGCAGAGCTGAAGAGGAGTGGAAAGCTGGAGAGCTTCCTGAACAAGAAGAGGAAGAGGAATGCCATCAAAGACAAGCGCCATCTGCCCTCACAGAAGAACTTGTGACTGTTGGACAGTCATGATGTTGTCTGGCACAGGGACTCATTCTGCCTTGGCCAGGCCTGGAAGAATGGTTATCCCTCTTCCCAGGATCTGCCTTCCACTGTACAGTGATGCTGTAAGGCAGCAGGGCAGAGGCTAACCTGAAGGAAATAGTGGAGTTTTTGTAGCTGAAGTATCTTCTTTGCTTGTGGTTTAGATCACGCCTGGGTGGTGACACATGTGTCATGCAGATGCTGATGGTGATGACAGCTGTCCTTGCCCTTGCACCTGCTCATTTCTAACTCTAGCTAGGAAAGCATGAGTCCTGCCCTGCACTGCTGGCTCTACTCCAGGTTTTTTCAGACTTCCACGGAGGCAGAAAAGGATGTGGGACAATGCCTGCTCAGAGCAGCAACCCTGACTTCAGGTTGCCCATGGCTACTTCTGTGAGATCTGGTAATGGCCAAGGACAGATGCTCTCACCTCTCTTGGCCTCTGCCCTACTGCTTCAGGTTCTCAAGATGGAACTTTTTGTCCCCTCATCCAGGAAACCCACCTGGTGTTATTCCATAATCATTGTCTTGTTCTCAGTGAAGTGCCTGGCTCTGTCTTCTCAGCAGCTTTGTCACAGGTCTGAGGGGTGGGTGGGAAAGGGGTGCTGTAAGGTCCCCCAAAAGTCTTTTCTTCCTAAGGGTGAACAAATCCTGTTCCCTCAGCCTTTCCTAGCAGTGCTCCAGCCTCTGACAGCTTTCACATACTCAACGGGAGTCAGCCCAGACAACCAACAGCTGTCTTTTTGTGGCCCAGCATGGATCAGTATCTGGATGTAGTCTGACAAGAGATGAGTAAAGATGAGAGGATCACCCTGCTCCACATGGGCTACTCCTGGTGATGCAGATCTAGGTGTGGCTGGCCTTCCTCATACATGGGGCATGCTGTGACTGCTCAGGTATTGCTGCTTGGGACCTCTCCTTCAGAGCAGCTTGGCTTCTCAGGGTCATCTCCACAGCGTTATTAACGCTTCAAGGAAACTGATCCTGTATTAAATAAAGTACTTGTTTTCCTTTATTCCCACTGTCAGTGCCGTTACAGTCAAAAGTGTTTGAACTTAGAGGAGTCAATGCCTCTCTCCAGTACAATGTTTGAACACCAGCCCTCTTGCTTCTTGCTCTGTTTGCCCCTGTCTGCTGTGGCTGTGCTGACTCAGGTGACCCAGTATGACTCTGAGGATGACTCAGGTGACCCCAGTGTGACAGGTCAGAGTGTGCTGGGGGAGTGCCTGGGCACAGCTGTGCTGTGTGGATGGCCATAGGTGTTTGGGGCCTGGGGACAGGCCTTGCTGGGAGCATGGAACACGGAACAAGGAGCAGATCAGCCGGCCCGAGGGTGTTGCTGAAGCACCTCCACTGAAGTTCCTGTGGGTGATGCAAGTTCTGCTCTGGTGACAGGTCTTAGTGGAACTGGGGGAGGGCAGTAGACAGGGGATGTGCCAGCGTGTCTAGAGACCTGCTGCCAGGGCCTTGCTGAGGGATCCCGTGGCATTCCCTAGCATCCCTGAGTCCATGTGTCCCCATCCCCTGCTGCTTGTAGGTCTGGTGCAGCAGGTGGCAAGGCTGGTGCACCCGCAAAGTGGTCCTGCTTTCCCCTCCTGCCCCTCTGGAGCTAAAGGTCTTCCTGCTGGGGCCTGTGCCTGTGTGCAGCAAGGACATCCTCGCTGGGGTGTCCCCTGCTTCTGCTCAGCACAGTGGCAGTGAGCCTGTGGCCTGTGTGCCTGCCAGCTCCGGGGCCCAGCACCCCGCAGCAGGGGAAGCCATGGGGCATTGCCCAGCTCAGCCAGGGGTGAGGTGACACTGGGTATTGGGCAGGCAGCAGCATGGCAGCACCAGCTCCAAGGGAAGGAGATGCTTCCAGCATCTCCAGAGAGCTTCCTACTGCTGGGGAGCTGCTCTTGCCAGTAGCCTCCCAGCCTCAGGCAGTTGGCTTATTTTCTATGTCTCTAAGGCACTTTGAGCAGACCTGCACTGGTGTCCCTCTGGGTGGAGTGTGGGGACTTGCTGTGTGTGTCCCTGGGCAGGACAGGTCCCAGTTGATGTCACTGCACCGGGTACACAGGCAGTGGTAGCTGACAAAGCTGCAACACACACCCTGCCAGTGACACCCTCGGAGCCCACCAGACTCTCACAGGACCCGTGGGCCAGGAGGAATGGCTCCAGACCCAGTGGCCTGGGATGCTCTCCCCAGGCCTAAGTGGTCACTGAGCGAGCCTCTCCACACGCTCTGCAGCTGGACACCCAGTCACACAAGGGACAGGCCCCCACAGGAGCAGGGGGGATATGCCTGCTGACAGGGATACAGACATGAAAAGGCTCCAGGGCTCAGGTCTTTTATTGCAAAGAGGGAGATACAAAAAAAGGACAGTCACCCCTTTTTGGGTCCCTCTAAGCCTGCAGCAGGCTGAGAGGGGTGACAGCAGGGGGAGGCCCAGGCCTTGCTCCCCCTTTATGGGGACCTCGGCTCACACAGTGGGGAGCAGGCTGCTGCCAAGGACCACACTGGAGCCAGGGCCAACCACAACAGCAAAGTGGGTGACCCGCTGTGTCCCCGTGTGGCACCCTGTCTGGCCAGAGAGCAGTGCTGTATGGGGAGCACTGGGAGGGAACCTCGGCACAGGGTAGGGCTGCTTGGCCTCACCCAGACACAACTCATGGCAGGCGGCCCTGGCCTCCTCCTCTGCTCTGCTGTTTTACCTGGTGGGGTGCTGAGGTTCCAAACTGCTCTGCAGCCTTACAGAGGCTGCTGTGGGGGCCCTCGCCATGCGCCCCTCGGGGCCCTGAGCAGCTTCGCCCAGGGAAGGAGGGAGCAGGGTCGTTGCCCTCTGTCCAGGCAGGGAGCTCAGCAGCCTGCCTCGGGTTTGCAGGTACGGCCAGGCATGGGGATGCCCAGGCTGTAGCTCCTGCTGACTCATCACGTGTTGTCCTGGGCCAGCTCCTCGGGGCAGGCAGGTCGGTCCCGGGCCTTGCGCAGCCCTGCGGGCGGCTGGGCTGGGGCGCTGTGCTGCGGGTCCGGCCCCGGGGGCGTGTGGTGCTGGTGCCGCTGGTACTGCACGAACATACAGACCTTCATCCCAATGGCCAGCATGTTCTTGCCCATGAAGATGCTGGAGACCCGGGCATCCCTGAAGAAGACCATGTTGCTGCCTCGGATGAAGATGGTGGTGATGTTGACGGTGAGCATGCTCAGCATGGGGTACAGCATCATCCGGTGCGGCACGATGCCGATCCCCTGCATGCTGATCTCGCACAGGGACACGCACGGCAGGACCAGGAGCAAGATGTAGCAGTAGAAGAACATGATGCCCTCAGCCCAGAGCGGCAGCCCCTTCTTCTGAGGCTCCCACAGGTTGGCCTGGATGTCCAGCACATCCAGCATGTCCACAATGACCCAGAAAAGGCGGTTGCGGAGATCTTCCTTCTTCTTGAATGTTCTGACATACTCCATGTGCTCTGTGGCCACCAACAACACGTAGAGAGCTGGGATGCAGATGGAGAGCAGCAAGGTCAACGCTTTGCGGGCTATGAGATCCAAGCTTTTCCGGTCAGCTTTATAATTCTGGTATACAAAGTAGACTTTGATCTCCAGAACGAAGACATAGAGGAACCAGAGGATCATGGCATATCCTCGCTTAGCTGTCTTTACCTCTGCCCCAACCCAGATAGCCACATAGCGGAGGACCAGCAGGAAGCATATGTCACCCACTGCCACCATGACACAGATGCCCAGCTTCCTGGAGCCCTGGCTCTGCTCCACCAGGTAGGCATCCATGAGGACGAGGCTGGTCATGATGAGCACAGTGGAGAGGCACACATGGGGCTTGCTGACAGGTGGTGGGGGAACCATCCTGCACAGAGGAACAGGCAGGGTCATCAGGGAGTTGCTGAGATTTCCTATCCCCACCCTTGGGCCCCCTTCTGCCGCCCTCTTGTCAACAGCTGTGGATGGCTGAAAGAAGGGAGGGAGCTATTCATAGATTTCTCCCACCCTATGAGCCTGGCTTGTTCCAAACCTGCAGATTTCTAGCCGAAGAGCTCCTGAGACTGACCAGGCCATCCTGGTGGCACATGTGTGCTGAAACCCAGCTCCTAGGAAGCACGTGGTGGGGCAGACTGCACACCTGGAACACTTCAAGCACTTGGGATCCTACTGCCTCCTCTGGTAGCTCAGCACACTGATTAGCCTCTGCCACCATGAAGGGTACATGCCTTATTTTCCATGGGATTTCCCAGCCAGTGGTACCGCTTGTACTCTCCCCCCACCAGGCACGTAAGACCAGACTTACGTGTTTAACCCAAGCAGGCCCTTAACTGCTATGACCCAGGACCACTCTTTTTAGTCTCTTTATTTTCATTCACAGCCCAAGATGAAGCCTGGCTTTTTCAGCCTGGCCATCCTGTGGGGCGGGAGGGAAAAAATTGGCCCAATATTCAGTTTCCTTCAGGTTCACACTCCCCAGGAGCTTTGCCTAGAGCTATTTGCCAATGCCCATCCTGCCCCAACACCATAAACTGAAAGCAAGGAAAAGCAGCACGAGCCCACCCATAGCTCCAGGACACAAGGAGCTCTGCAACATGCCCTGAATTTCTGTGGGATGCTCAGCTTTCCTGGGCTGGGGCAGAGCACAGCACTGTCCCCAAAAGCACCCTGCCTGCTTGGACGGCACCAGGGCTGTCAGACTCCCTCCCCCGACCAAGCACAGCTGCAGGCAGCTGCCTTCAGAGGCGAAGAGGGAGGACAGAGCCGGGGCCTCGCCAGGCACAACTTGGCAGCTGCTCTGGAGGGGAGCCAGCCCCCCGGATGAAATGGAGGATGAAACTGGGCTGATGACTGTGTGGCACAGTGCTGCACGAAGGCTGCCCACGCAGAGCCCGCCTCTGCCACGCCTGGGCTGTGCGGGGGCCCTGGGACACCATCCTGGTCATCCAGGGGGCTGTGTGCAGCTGGCACTTGACCATGGAACAAGTGCTTGGGAGCAGGATGGAGGCCGCACAGTTAATGGTCACCCCTGCACATGGATGCTCCTGGTGCTGAAACTGATGGCACAGGGCCCTGGGCACAAGCTACCTGAACTCCTGCTTTTTGGCTGAGGGAGCAGGCGTCCGGCGCAGTCGTGCATCCCTGGGCCCAGCAGCATCCTGGCACGTTGCGGGAGGCAGCGAAGCCTGAACCTGTCAGACACAGGTGCCTCTCAGGGGGAGGGATCAGAGGCTGGTGGGCATGGGGGAGCCCGTGGATGTGGCACATCTGGAGCATGCCACACGGCCGGGGGCTCACCCGCCTGGCAACCCCCGGCCTGGCGGAGCCTCCGCGGGGGCTGCGGGTCCCCCAGGCCCCGGCTCAGCACGGCC
>VZRQ01007809.1:0-55806 GCA_013397975.1 Machaerirhynchus nigripectus | reverse complement strand
TCCCGCGGCGGCCGGCGGGGCGGTGGCGGCGGCGGCCCCGATGGCGGTGGGCGGCCCGGTGCCGGTACCGGTGCCCATGAACCTCTTCGCCACGTGGGAGATCGACCGCTCGGCGCCGAGCTGCGTGCCCAGGTGAGCCACTCCGGCGCGGGGGCTGTGCTGAGCCCGGGCACGACCGGGGCTGGGGAGGAGGCGGCCCCCGCAGCATCCCTGCCCCGACGGGCCGCCCTCCTCGGTGGCGGGGAGGCCTGGCCCCAGGCAGGGGCTGATGCACAGCGAGCCCCGGCCGCCGTGCCCCCGCTGTGCTTCCAGCGGGAGCAGCCCTGGGAGCCGTTCGGGCGGGGGGGACAGCGTTGGACCGCGGCCGCGTTGCCTCCATGTTGCAGCCTCTGGTGTGTGCCGCGATGGCCATGGATCTCAGAACGGGGTGTTATCATCGTGGCCGTGCTTTGGAAAGCTGCCTCTTCGCCCCCGAAGTGAACGGTGATGGCCCTACAGCCGCTTCCCCGAAGCCCGGCAGTGGCCTCTAGGCATCCGTGGGCCTGTCACCTACACTCCAGACCATAGGGAACAACAGGAAGGATTCACTGTGCTGCCAGCTGAACTTAGAGTTGTATCTCTGGCAGAGCTGGGAGACAAGCTGAGTGGTGTAGATGTCATTGCTGTCTGTATGGTTAAAGGTATGGTCCAGGCTAGATGTGCTTATGAACACCTGTCTTGGAGCCGGGAGGTGCCTGATGTGTTAACGAAGTGGGTGTCTTTTGGCCCACTCATCTTACCAGACTCTGATCAGGTCTTCTCATGAGAGTTACAGGGCAGATTCAGGAAGTCACCCTGGTTCCTTGTGTCTCTGGGGTGTGCTGTGTTGTCTGCAATGATGTATTCAAGTGTTCAACTAAAATTAGAGGCGTAAAATTCAAGAGGGGGGAAAATAAATGCTCCTGTAGGGCAGCAGGATACCAGTCTTTGTGAAAGGGCTTTGCTGGTTGGATATGTTTGTAGGGAGAAACTCAGTGACTGAGTGGCCAGATGGGCTGGAGTAGAAGCATTCCGAAATACTCCAAGCTACTAGAGAAAGCCTCTGTCATTGTGGTGCCCAAGGGAGGATTGTGGAGCCCAAGGGAGTGCTGGGCTAGGCAGGCAGCAAATGTGAAGGAGTTTGCAACGTGTGTCTAAAAGCCTGTGCATCTTTTGATGACACATGCTGAAGCTGTTGTGTGGAGCAGGAAGCAAGTGATCATTTCATAGCTTTAAAGTGACTTGAGGTGTTGTTCATTTGTGGGGAGGTTACTCCCAAGCTGGAATTTGGAGAGCAGCACAGAATTACCAGGTTGACTTCCTGCAGAAAAAATTTGCATATGCAGAGCACAGAACTTAGTGATGGTGAAGGATGTGCATGTATGTAGGCTTCACAAATGGAAGTGCTCCAGGAGCTGGGGAGAGGAGAAATGCATTGGGCAAACCATGGAGAGCATGACTGAGAATAGTGAGACCGAGTGTAGAAGAGTGTAGCAGTGGGTTACATGGGTGGCAGGATGCCAGCGAGTGAGAAGTGATGTGTAATCAGTCTGAAAGTTGTTTGTAGAACAGGTTTTTGGCCCAGTGAATCCTGTGTCTTTTCACGAGGACAGTTTCCATTAGCTTTGTGTGGATGCTTGTTCTAATGCACGAGCTTCTTTGTGTGCTGATAGCCCCGGGGGCAGCCATCTGACACAGCTGCTTGCAGGAAACTTCTGTAAAATTCATCTGAAATTTAGTCTCTGGAATATCTTTAAACGCAGCATCTGATAAGATGGGAAGAAGCTAATGGAAGCTGATTCTTCCTTCAGAGGCCATGGCTCTAACGTGACGTGCTGTCATGTCTGTAGAGTCAGCAGGTCTGGAGAAGTCCTGCCAGTGGTCCCAGTCCACAGTGTGGGACTGGTGCTTCTGTGTTTTCCAGTCTACAGTTAGCCCAAGCTTTCCTGGTGAGTAGGTCACAGGTGGGCACCTGTCAGGCAGGTGTTTTAGTTCAGTGAAACTAAAGGGAGCTCAAGCCCCAAACCTGAGCTGTGTTAATGATGTATCTGTGCACGGTGCTTCTTTATTGCTTGCCCGTGTTCTTTCTCTGCTGATCTGCTTCTATATGGTATAGTCTCGACATGTTCTTCAAGGCAAGAGCTCTGCTGTTCTGTCCCAGTGCCCAGCACAGGTGGTCTCTGGTCTCACTGTGCTTTGGGGGTGGTAGTGGTGGCAAAATAATTTCCATTCAAGGGCAATAATTCTCCCTTGGCCTTCTCTGTCTCTTATGCATCTGTAGTCTTAATTTTTTCATACTTATGCATATTTGGAGAAGGGAGAACTTTGCACTGATTTTAATGCTATAGAACATGATTTCTTTTTCTAGAGTCTCTATTGCAAGTCTTGGCTGTCCCTGTGCTTCTTCTTAGGTGTTTCATTTTCTGCAGATGCAGCTCTGGCTGCTGCAGCAGTGGGACTGGGCTGGATCAATCTTTGTGGGGTTGCTCTATGCTCAGCTGTTAATGCAGGACAGTTGGGAAGTTGTCCAGGCCTTCAGGGTACCAGAGGGAGTCTGGGCCAATAAAAATGGGCACTGGGAAGTATAAGCCCCAGTGCATGGTATGGTTCAGTAGTATGACTGTAAGACTTTAGATGCCTTGTAGGAGGATCTTGGCTTTCCAGGCTCAACTCTTGCCTGTAATGGAAGTTTTTTTTTCCCGCTGAATTGGGCATATGCCACTGAACTAAGTCCACATTTATTTTTGGAAATTGCCTTGAATGGAGGTATCATCCCTCCTGCTGGGGTCTTTCTCTTTTCAGGGCCAAGTTGATAGAGATCTGTGACCTCTTGATGCCCTTCCTATGAACTGACTGAGCATAGCCTAGACCCAGCTGCCTTTGGCTAAAGTGGCTACCAGGGCAGGCAGAGCTGAATTTTATGGGCAGTGGGCTATTATGCAGAGAGGCAGAAGGAAGCAAATACCTGGAAACTAAACAAAATGCTCTTTGCATCTTCAGTGAGGCTACCCACTGGCTCAGAATGATTGGCTTCCCATCACAGTGCCTGAGAAGGAAAGCAAGCCTGATTGATTCATGCTGCAGGGTGTGAAGCATGCTTTGGCTAATATAGTCCATCAATCAGCCTTGACTTCTACTCATAGTTATCTAGTAAAAGTCTTTATAGCAGTGTTCTGAGGCGGGAGTGTCTTTATTGAGATGCCTTGCAAATAAATCCCGTTGGGGTAGTAGCAGGTTTTCACTGTGTAAAGACTGCACGAAATGAACTAGAGCTTTGCCAAGGTAAAATGTCCGTCTGCATCAAGGTAATGTCTTACTGTGTTTTCATTGTTTTGTGTGTTGGTCAGGCAGTACATTGGGAAAAAATGTGTCAAAGGCCTTTGTGCAAACATGCTTGAGGTCTTGTCATTTCCACATAGTGGTATTTTCCACCTCTTTTAATAGGACTGCTCTTTTTATTTTTTTCTTCTAACATCTGGGCGTCGATAAATGCAAGTTCTTAATTAGGAAACAAGATAAGATTGTGTGATTGTGTTCACTTTTTCCATGACACAGCTGCTGTGTTCAGTGTTATGTGGATGTTGTTTCAGTGATAAGTGGTTGTATTTCTAGTTAGAGGTGAGAGATACAAGGTGTGTTTTAGCTGCTATGTCAGTATTGCTGAGGTCAGGCTGCAAAGGCAGATTCTGCCTGTACAGATTATGCTGTGAATGGCACTGCAAGGATTCAAATACACTGCATTTCATCCACAATACCTTGTATCTCAGTACAATGCATGAGGAAACATTCCAAGTCTTGCTGCCACCCACACAGTGTGCTCGAACACAGTGTCTCCTGCTCATGGTAGTTAGAAAAGCACTGATTGAGGGAAATGCATGTGTTTTGGGCTCACTTTGTGAGACTGTGTATGTGTACCTTCAGGATATTACATTCCAGAAGGTGCTCTGAATTCTCTATCATTATAACTTGCAGACTTTTGTTTTGGAAAGTTATAGCCTAATGAACATCTTCTTGGAATGAGAGCAGTTGTTTCAAGTACCACTGGAAATATCCCAAAAGTGCCAGCTAGGGTGATCCTTTGAAGTTCCATGAGGTGAATGCTCTTGTCTCTGCAACCCAGTTTTCCTGTTTGGGCAGACAGTGTCCATTACCTGACAACTCATGGAGAGTAGGTTAACACTTTATTTGTGCAGGTGTGGTTGCATGCTTTCCATTGCCTGAGGTCCAGGAATCCTTTCAGTGACAATTCCTGCCATGTGGTGTGAAGGAACGTGCTCTCCTCTGGCACAGCTACATGAAGAGGCTGCTGTGGGCTCAGGGGTCTGTTTACTCTCAACACAGAGTGTTGCCTGTCTTTCCTACAACCCCTAAGAGTTTCGTGGCAATGAAGAGCCTCTGAACTGGGTGTTCCTTTAAGAAATGCTTATTCCAGCTGGAATAATATGTATTTATCTGCCTGAGATGTTCTTGAGTGGTTTCCTGGGTAAATCAGACATTTTCATGGTAAACTTCCAACCTCAGCAAAATCTGTTCTGTTTGGATAAGCTACAGAGTTGCACCTCTGGGAGTGTTAAATGATTCCAGATTGTTCCTTGAAAAGACGCTGTGGTGCCGTGACAAACCGGTGTAGCTTCAGATCCAGAGTGCTTGGGAGAGGCCACAGTTTCTTGTAAGGAAACAGTCTCTTATAACTGGTGATATGCTGTGTTTGAATTATGATTTCCTTTCAGTCCTATATAGAAAACAAAATGTTCTAAACAGCCATCAAATTGCTTATTATTCTTAATATTGTGGGCTTGGCTACAGGCCTGTAGCATAATATGTCTCATATGTTGTCCACTATCTGTAGCTCTCTGTGGCAGTGGAGCATGTTTGGGATTTCTTCTCTGGCAGTGTTTTGTTTTCCTTCTGTGCATACAATAATTGAGCAGAACTCAGGACAAGTGTGCCCTGCTACTATGATTGATGGGGGGTGTGCTCCTTGCAAAATGTTAATAGTGACTTCCCTGAGGGTTTAATTTTATTTGAAGGACCTGTCATGCTTCATCCTAGCCTTGATTTCCGGTGCTTCATTCATTAGCCAGGCTGTGTTGCAACAGTTGTCTGATGGCTTATCAAAAACGTTGCATTGTTCTTACTGTGCTAGTACACCACGAGTGCACATTCCGCTTCCTCTGGTGTCCTCAGTCACTTGTGGCTGATCACTAGCAGCCATGTCATTTGTGTACAGTGCACCCTTCTCTGAGATCAAGATCCCCAGACCTTTGTTCTGTCAAAAGAGTGAATTGCTGAGCAGCAACAGCTTATGAGGCTCCCCTAGGGATACATTCTTTGGTTAAATCTGTGCTGATGCTTTTGTGTAATTGTTTGCAACATGGAATGATTCTAGATAGAAAGCTGTGTCTCCTGTCAGCTTTAAAAGTTGTTTCCAAAAAAGAGCCAGAGGTAAAAAACATACTGCATTTTATAACATGCCGGGTGAGCATATGGACAGAGCTATTTTCCAAATACCTTGTGTTATTTTCTGGTCCAAGATTTCAGCATCCCAGCTGATGGGGAAGCTGTGCTTCTGTTTTGGTTTGTTTTGGTTTTTTTTAACTACATCAAAGCTGGTGAATACTGTTTTGGGAAACAAGAAGTGAGAGTGTCTTACTCCTCTGCGTGGGATGTGGCAGCAGGAACCTGTCTCTGCTTCTAGGAAGCAGACAGCTCAAGTGATACTGCTCTTGTAGCTAGAAGTCTCTTAGATAAATGAGGCTCTGTTTGGATACTTCACTATACTCATTACAGTGGACTGGGAGAAGAGATGCAATATTTCAGATGCCTGAACACATTGCAACTGTGGTTACAGAGACCACTCCCTGCTCTGCAGTGTGATTCAGCCTCAGTGCACACAGCCCAAAATTACACTGGCATTTTCTGCTGGCCTGTTGCACTGCCCTCTCCTTTATAATGCTGCCCACTGCCATCTCTCATGCTCTTTCTGTTTCTCTGTATCGTGGTCTAACTCAGTGAGAGGTTCTGTTTAGTAAATTAGAACTCCCATTGTCCTTTGTTCTGTTCTCCTTATTTACCCACTCATACTGATTTTTAAACTTCCACTTCTTATCATGTTTCTTATTCTTCAGTGAAAACGTATGTTAAGTAGCATGAGATCCAAAACCAGTGCATGTGGGACCATCTCCTGGACAAAAAAATGTCCAGGTTCCATGCCCAGCTGTGTATTTTTAACTGGTTTTCTGCATATGTGATAAATAAATTCTCATCAGTATAGGCAGTTCAGGATGACAGCAGAACTCATGTCTTTTAGTTCAATTTTCCAAAACTGAAAACCACTAACAATTAGGTGTTGGATTATTGCAATGGTAGCAGGGTTAGAATAAGAGTAACTCCCTGGTAAAGGATTCTGCTACTCTTTTCCTGTTCTTTAATACCTTTTCTCTAGCAGGGGAGAAGATCCTGTTCGTGCAAAGCCTCTCATTGATTCTTCTGCTGTTTCATTTTCAGTAGCAATTCAAGTAGTGTCTCTGAATCCATATTATTTAGATAAGTGTCACTTAGATTTACATTATTTATATACTTTCAGAAGAGCTCCTGTGTGTTTAGCATTTCCTTCCGTGTTCCTTCAGCTGTCTTCTAGTAGTCTTATTTTCTGCCTTACCAATACATTCACTTTTTTCTCATTGCTTCTTTCCCTTAAAAGCCCTGCACATGCCTGCTGATACTTTTGACACTGTTCTCACGATTTTTCCCTTGCTTTTGTCTTGACTTTCATACCTGTAATTGAGCAATCTTTCAATCTGAGTCTTAATTTTTCCCTTCTCAAAGTAGTTTGATTTTTTTCTCAGAATTTAAAGACTATTCCTTGTGAAGCTTTAAGAACATCTTGTTCTTGTATGGCTTGTATTTTTCAGCTGAACTATGTTCTTGATCTGCTTGGGTTGTTTTTTAATGGCTTTTACGTTTTTTACTGTTAATGAATATCAGCTTTTTTCGTCTTCTAGACTTTCTGAACTTTCTTTTATGTGCATCCCTGAAATACAGTCCCATAAGTCAACATTTCTTTCAGTTCTCTCATACCTTATGCTCAAGGCTGCTTGTTCTGGGTATTCCTTCCTTTCCTGTGTGCTCCTTTGTCAGAAGCAGACTCTGGATGTTCCATTTGGATTTCACCTGCTGTGTGTTTGAATAATTTATTAAGTTTTTCCTCGATGTTTGTCAAGTCCCTTGACATTTCAAGCTTTTTTTCCTTACCTCTTACGTTCTTTAACCTCCAGTCACACAAAAGGACAACATTCCCATTGCTCTGCATTTACACTGTGTTCATCTCATCTGTTTCTTGCTGAAATGTTAATATTATTTGAAGGTGATTTTGTCTGTTGCTATACTGATTTGTGAAAGTATGGACAAGTCAGCCTTGTTTCAGGCTCCTGCTCCGCCCACAAAGATCTGAGCAGAGAACTGCATTGTACAGGCACTGGTTATTAACAGATTGTGTTGATGAAAAGCCTAAGCACAAACTGGCCAGCTTAGGTAAGAATCATTCTTTTGAGTAAAGAATCTTAACTGTGCAACTCTTTAGAATTAAACTTTTTTTAAATGTAATTTTTTCTTAATTTTATGAAGAAGCCTCAAAAAGGGGTGCCCATGCTGGTTTGACACTGTCTCTTTCATGGGCTTGTATCACTTCACTCCCTCCCCTGTACTGTTGTCCTAGGTGTAACTTAACACGGTACAGTGTTCTGAGTCTGCAGGGATTCAGATCTAAGGTGCTTGCCAGCTCAAGATAAAAGCAGAGGAAGTGGATGGGATGACAGTCTTGTGTCCGTGCTACTTCAGGAGTAGCAAGCTGTAATGAAATGTGAACTCTGCATTAAGCATTAGTAGGAAAATTGTTAACTGTGCTTTAGGGAAGCTGCTGTGTGGCACACGATTGTTTTTTGTCAGTGTGTGTGTAGATCCTTACCAGGACAGTCTTGGATAATGGAAGGAGTTGGTGTGTATCAGTGACCTAACGCTGACCTCATTTCACCACTTTTCCCAGCTTAGCTGCACTGGCACAGCAGACTTGGTGGTGTATCCCAGCAAGCTCTGCCAGGTGATGAGTGTGAGAATGTGGTCTGTTCTGCATCCCCATTAGCACTTTCTCACGTGGTTCAAAGGCACTTGTCACCGTGTCTTAAGCACTTGTGCTTTCCTTTTTGCAGAAAAGGCTGCAAGTGGTGTTTTTGTAATCACCACTTTGTGGTGGTTACTTCATTAACACATTTTATTTTAGCCTGGAGACAGTGAGTGAGCTGTTTAGGAACAGGTACCTGACAGGCTGCTCCAGCTGTGGAGGCTCGAGCAGGTGTGGTGCATTTGCCATGCCACTGACTGGTGCTCTCCGCTAAACTGGCACTGCAACATCTTTTGTTAAAGCAGCCTTGGATTTGGAGACAGCTGGTGCAGCAATTCTGCTGCATTTGGAGACAGAAAATTTCAAAATCTGTTGTATTTGTGAAGAAAGTTCCGTGACATTAGCCATACTATTGCTGATGCCTAATTTCAGCATGGCTAAAATGAGAGTAAATCAGTGTGCTGCTGCAGACTTCCACTTTTTTCCTGTATGTCCTGAGGTGGCTTTTGTGTAGACCCCCAGTGAGCAGCTGGAAGTTTTAACACAATGATTTTAAGTAAAGCAATGACCAGGTAAAGATGGGATGTTTTCCAAGTAATGTACCCCTTCTGTTGCCTAGAAAAAAATAATTTTAAAAGTTCACTGCAGCGTTTTACCACTGCCCTGTGGATTGGTTAGTAAGCTCTTTTTAAGGTTTCTAGGGAGGCTGTTACGCATCAGCAATGAATTTGGTCACGTGCTCTTTGTTAAACAAGTAAAAGTTTGAAAATATTGCTTGAAGATAAACAATAAACTTGTGGTTTGGACACTGAAGTGAGGCTTAGATTGAGATCCTGAAGTTGCTTGCTCTTCTTCTAGTTGAAATAGCCCTTTCCCTCCCTGAAGCCACAGCTGTGACTCAAGTTCCTGTTCTCCCTGGTTTTGTTCACAGCTGCTTCCGCGCTGCACTGTTGCCTTTTCTTTGCATGTGATAGGCTGACTGTGGAGAGAAACCACCTGAGAGCAGGATCACTGGCAGAGTTTGCCTTGCTGTCCAGTCTGCCAGATGGGAATCCCCTGGGAATTGGTGGAGTCTAGACTAAGGTTTGGGGAGCAGTGTGTGGAAATTATTTGGACTTTCTGCTGAGGTTTTAAGGGCTCTTTGTGCTGTGAAAAGACACTGTTCCTGGTCGAGGCAGTGATTATCTGCATAGCTTGCAGTGGAACATGTGAGAGGCTGATGGCTGTGTGACTGGGGAACATCTGTGCATGCTGGGACAGGCTGTTTGGGCAGATACTAATGCTTCCTCAGGAGATGCTTCTTGACAGTGTCCTTATTATCTGGAATTCAGCTTGTGTGACAGGATGTGCCAGGAGGCTATGGCAGAGTCTCACGTCCTGTTGTGGTAGATGCTACATGATGTGCCACAGTGAAATGTTGCTTGTTTTGTGAGGGTTTTACTCCCTGGTTTGGATAAACACGGGTGAGGGGGAAGCAGAGGTGAAGCAATTCATCCAGCAATTAAAAAGTGGCAGTGACAGATTAAATCTTGTGTTTCTGCCTGAATCCAGATCTTAACTCTAAATTGCATCATTCTAAGAGCAATGAAGTCTTGCTGTAGCAGGGCCCAGGAAATGTAGTTAAGTCACTGTAAGTTTCCTGTGCACATGGTGGGGCAACAGTTGTTTGGTATTGTTTGTCCTCAGTTAATTTTCCTTTTTATTTTTTTGTCACTCCTTCCCAAATATTTGGGTATTGTGAACAGCACAGCCAGTGAGTTGTAGGCTCACACAGGAAGCTGCTTAAGAGTACACAACGTCTGTCCAGCTCTCTCAACTTCCGATATATTTGCCCAGTTTTGTACTGTCTTGACAAGGGCAACTGCCTCAAAGAACTGCATTTTGTAGATATCAGTGGTTAAAGGGAGCTTGGAGGTCCTGTTAGGTCCCCTGTGACGGGGAACTTGGCTGTTTTCCAATCCCCTATTTGCTGGCTGGGTGTGCTGTGGAGGTAACTCAACCATCCTCAGGGTTTTCTGTCTTTTTCTAGTGGGGTGGCATTGAGAATCAGGAGGGGGAAAGGAGGAGAGAAGACAGCCTGGAAAAAGCCGATATAAGTGCAGGAAAGGGGGTGGGAGAGAAGGATGCATTTTCAGGCTAAGCCGTTTCAGCTGTGTTCTCTCCAGTGATGCATCTGTGTGGCTTTGTGGTGTGAAAGGATGCAGGGTTGAGAGACTGATTTCAAGGAGGCTGTTTCATTCATGGTTTGTGCAGCAAGGTGCAGTTGCTCCCTGCATAGGTAAATGTGCCTTTAAACCAGTGAGTAGGAGGCAAAATTAACAACCCTAAACACCCCTCTTAAACAATTGGAGTAGGAACAGTTTTAACAGCCACCCACCTGCCTTGCAACTTCTGCCTACTCACAGCCTAGCCAAGAGGAGGGAAAGGAAATCTCTTAACCTGATTATTGTTGGTGACTACAGGAAGCAATCCGGTTACAGCAATACTTTAATCCTGACACCGTTGGATCCCACTTAAAACAGAGAAATCTCGGTTTCATACCCTTGCAGGCAGGGATGTGGTGTCTGTATAGAGAGAGAATCATTGAACCTCCCCTTACCTTGGCCTGAAGAAACTGTGATGAGGCTCCACACTGAGCACTTGGAATTTGTCCAAGGAGCATGAGAACAGTTGGCCCCAAAATTTGAGTCCTGTCTATCTGTCTAGGTAAAGAACTACTTCCTTCATAGATCTAAGTGTCTTTTGGGGGAAGTTTGAAGCTTGTAGCAGATGCTGAAAGTTCTATGCTCTTGAGAAGAGGAATCTTGAAAAGCATTTTCCAAAGACCACTTCTGCCACTGCAGCCATGGTTATTTCTCCTCTGGGTAGCTGGCAGAGCTGTGAGATTAGGGAAGAAACAGGCAGTAGACTGTGGCAGCTTGTGCCTGTGACAGGGGAATGGTGTTCTTTGGGTGAGATGCAGAAATGCAAAACAGTTAGTGATGGGGTGGCAGAAGTGGTCGACATCGCAGCTAAACACAGCTGTGAACAGAAGGCAGAACAGGTATTGGCCCCCAGAAGATTCTTCTCTCGTCTGAGAAATTATGAGGCACTTGTCTTGTGTGCAGTCCTGATTGTAGCAGCAAACACTCCTGTTGACATGAATATGAATAGGTTTCAGGTCCCAAGTGACAAAAGATTAATAACTCTGCTTAATTACAGCCTCTTTTTTTTTTCTAATACTATGAGAGTAAATGACTTTTCAAGGAGACCTGACTGTGAGATGTGCAGGATATCAGAACTCTCTTTGGGAAGAAAGCAAAATTAAATAGATCAAGGTTTAAAATCCGGGCAAAATTTGTGTGAGAGAATCTCCGTGGTCTCTGCCTTTCGAGTAGGTGTGTTTTCAGGCCAGGCAAACTTTCCATTGAGGTTGGAAGTATTCAGTGTAGATCTGTCCCAGGGTGGTTGCAGCCTCAGCTATTCAGGTCTACGGAACACCTTCCTTGTGACATCACAATGCTCCAAAGGAGATTATGAAAATGAAGTGCAGAGAGTTATGTGGTGTTTTGCCAGCACTAATTATACATTTTATTGTATAAGTAAAGCACATGAAGTTTCAGAATTCAGTTCCTGTTATCCAGAATAAACATTTGCTGCTGATAGCTCTCTAGAAGGATCCCTGAGTTGTTGACAATGCAGCTGAATTCATATGTGATACGGTTTCGCTGTCTAAGGGCAGACAGCAACATGGGGGACTTTCTCAGAAGCAACAGGTAGAACAACAAATGCTGAAAAAAAGAATCTCCTAGAAAGAAGGAAGGAAGTCAGAATAAAAAAGGAGAGAAGAGAATAAAAAAGAAAGAAAGAAAAAGAGATTGTTTGGTGACAGCATGAGGATTTTTAGAAGTACCTTTTGAGTGTCCCGGCTCCTACTTGTTGACTATGTGAAATGAAGCCATTGAAGGGGAAATAACTCGATTCTTTCTGGGGCTGAGAGAGATAATCTCAGGCTGCCTCAAAGAAGACTTTTTTCTTCCCTTATTTTGCAGTAGGAAATCTCCCCACAAAATAAGTGGTGTGTGTTCTATAGAGCATCTGTTGTTCTTTGGGCATGTAACTGAAATAACCTGGACATCTGTACACCCTCCCCACTGCCCACCTGAATGACAAAAACTGGACCTCAGTGACAAATTATCACCCTTGTCAAGGACACTTTGGAAATGCGTGCACTGCAAAAGGCTTTTGAATTTGAGCTGTGGCGGTGTGACAGTTAGTCCTTCCTGCTTCTCCCTGTACCTGTGGACTCTTTTTGGAGTGCCAGCTCTGTAAGCAACCTGTAGGATGCTCATGGGGTTGCAAGTGACAGTTGCTGCTTCTGAATGGTGCCTGGTGAAGAGGTGGTAATGGAGAGAAAAGCTCACGTCTGTGCAGAATACCTGGCTCCACCAACATGCTTGTCCTGTACATTATACCTGCACTGGGCTCTGCCTCTTGCTCATCATCCCCCCCTTCTCCTCGGTCAGACGTGCTCAACCTTTTAAAAAAGCAATAAATCCATTTAAAAGCAAACAAGTTGCAGGCTGGTGTTGTCCATGTCTCTGCCTCAGGTCCACGGAGAGGGGACAAAAATGGAGGAGAATTTCTGTTCTCCTGTGCTATTGATCTGGAAGACATTTTGCAACTGTGTCATTAATTGTATAATTGTGTGACAACTGTCAACACAGTAGGAACTCAAGCCTATGCTATTTCCTTATTATCTCCCTCGTTCTCCCAGTTCTCAAGTTTTTCGCTATATCCTACAACATGTAGGTTATATAAAGGACAGGAGAGGCTGAGTGATAGCCAGTCGTGTTCTGTGCTTGCTAATTTTCTTCCCTTTACATTTTCAGGTTTTGTAGTACCTTGAGATTTCCCATATTGCAGCTATGATAGAAATATTTGGAAGGATTAAGTCTTGATGTTTAGGAGTAGATAAAATGGGTGTTGAGGGAAGGAGTCTGTTTTATGCTTGGTGACATTGGTTTTGTGCATGGCCAGCCTGTAATGTTTGGGAGGAGAAGCAACTCCTGAACAAACTGCTCATGGACTAGGTCTGCTAATGACAGATGGTTTGGGGTGGCAACTGCCTGGTAGTAAAATGACCAGGCCAGTGAAACAAGATAGCAGAGAGATTTTGCAGGCTTGGGAATTTGTAAGAGGTTTTGTACAACTGATTTAAAAAAGCTTCTCAGTCTTGTACTATGTTGCAGTTGAAGCTGACGAAGTGCAGCCACTGCCAGTCTCAGATCCCCTGACTTTGGTTTTGACACTTGTCTTAAGATGTACGGACTGAAACACAATGATTTGTTGCTTGTGCTGAGTTCCACCACACTCTTTCACTGTCTATAAATTGCCCCAATGGAAAATAAACTTAGAGCAAATTCAGCTAAGCTGAATGCTTCCCTTCCTCTGATTTACACCAGCTTTGCTTTGGGAAGTGAACCTGATAAGCTCTCTTGCAGTTATGTATGCAGGTATACAACAAATAGGCCCTAAATATGATTTATTTTTTCTTCTCTAATGTAAGGCCTTGAGGTATTAGGAACTAGGAAAAAATCCTGCTCTTGGATGTGGATATCCCTGAGAATAAAAGTGTTTTTAGAGTTCCCTAGGACCCACAGCGGTATTTCTTCCTTTTGCATCTTTCTTCCCTGCCCTTGCAGAATTTGGCACGTGCTTTCTGTTGCAGTGATAGTAGGAGGTTTCCTGTAAAGCTTTGTGATTATTAAAGACAGGCTTCGTTTTCTTTTTACTTTGCCTGCAGAGGTTGTGCTTTTGGAGGATTGTCATCCTCTGAATAGCAAGGCTAGCAGCTTTCTTCTCCTTAAGAATAAAGATCTAATTTTGAAGATGTATGCAGATTTCACACTGAAGGAAGATGTCTAATAAAATAAGGAGTTTTCTGTCAGGACAAGCTGTGTGTTTCTTCGTGGCTGCAGCTACTCGATGAAATGGATGAGATGTTCCTAAAGCATATGCCTTAGAATCAGATCTGTCTGTATGCTGTGAATTACTGGGCTACATTCAGTGATAAAACGGGATGTAAAATCCTGCTCTTAACTTCGGACAGTTGCTGAGGCCACAGCTCCAGAGTGTAACAGAACTGAGAAAGCTCAACTATGAGGTGTATGGTTGAGTCCCACCCCCAATCTCCCCATCCTTTCGGATGGATTTCAAGCTGTTTCTCAATGGCTGTTGGCAGAGTTCCAGCCTCTTGCTGCCTTGCTCAATCGTCTGCAGTGTGAGTAGTTTAGTAACACATGAGAATTACAGCAAGCATGAGGTGGTGTGGCTGGGTTGTGTGAAATACTCTGCTGTGCCCTGGGAGTTCAGATGGAAAGCCTGCCTGGAAATGGCACTTGGGGTTACTGGTTAGTATGAATTTGAGTGCGAATCCCCCGCCATCTCCCAGCAGCTGACATCCCAGCAGGGGATAAGTTGGTAGTAGTTGTCTTCTCTCTTCTGAGGTAGTTTTCTCACAAGTCCAAAGGAGAATGGAGTAATGTGGCATGGATGCTGAGAAGCTGCCCCTTTGTAGAAGAGCATGGCCTTTTTGGGACTCTCTGGAGGTAGCAGCTGCCAGAGGACAAAAAGAGGGTGTGATGAAAATGCAAACACGGCTGCTGGAAGGATGCTATGTTTTCGATTTCTTCAGCCATGGTAGCTGACTTCCATCTTCTCTTCTACAGATCTGGTTTAGTATGTTTTTGGTAGAGAGGAGACGATCTGCCAGCTTTCCAATGTTTTCTAAGGCAGTTGTCAGTCAGTGGGTAGGTGGGCAGAAATGCCAACTTTCCAGGCAGTGGTAAAGGGGATGAACATCCAGGCTGGGGATGAACACCCCTCATCTTTACTCTTCCCTGCCAGGAGATAGCTCCCAGTGCACCTGTCCTCCCTCCTTTTTTCCAGAAGAGATGGAAAGGAGCATGCAGACTTTTTGTGAAGTATCTACTAGAGTTATTATCTCCCATTGTTTGCTTCTGAAGGGCTAGGTAACTATAAATTTTATTTCTTA
Organism: Machaerirhynchus nigripectus; assembly: GCA_013397975.1. Classification (NCBI taxonomy): domain Eukaryota; kingdom Metazoa; phylum Chordata; class Aves; order Passeriformes; family Dicruridae; genus Machaerirhynchus; species Machaerirhynchus nigripectus. Next base: position 40,633 of record VZRQ01007809.1, on the reverse strand, counting down.
GAAAAGAAAAAAAAACACGTTTTCTCAAGTCACTTCCTCTCAGTTGCTTCTTCCCTGAGCATATGGAGAAAAGAAAAGCTATCTGCACCCCTTCTGGAAGTTGCCTGAAATTTGGCTGACTGTGGTGTGGGGCAAATCCTACAGATGCTCTGATATCCCTTTGTAAGATTATTGGTTCACATGCTTCAGGTTTAGGGGAATGTGTTAAGATATTTACAATTCAAATATCATCTAATATGGGAGGCGCTTTTTCAGCTGCGTTGCCCGTTTTATTCTGCAGACATACATCACTAAAAGGGGGGGTAAATTTCAGAGATGGCTTACACCAGCCCAAGTTTTGTTGCTCACTGATAAAAGACGGACCATTTCTGTGCGGGTTTTTGGTGTGTTGCCATTTCCTCTTTGCCTGAGCAAATATGTTGTTTGTGTATGCTCTACAGAAGGTCAGGCCAGACAGACCCAGAAGACTTACAGCCCTCCTAATCTTAAAAAAATGTGGGAAAAAACCCAATGGGAAGTCTTACATGCTGAGGGTTAGAGGCTTACATATTAGATCTTGACACTGAATGGTTTTCCCATAAGTGTTTTTTCAGATATCAACTTGTTGGGGTTTTTTTCCCAAAGAGCATAATTTGTATGGCACCTTTCATGGGCTGCAGTGCAGGGAGCTGGGATGCATGACCCAAAGCTGTTGTGTGAGCTCTCAACACAGCGCAGCCAGCGTTGTCAGTAATCTGTGCAGCAGCCTGCAGGATTCAACACAGGACAAAATAGGTGAAATAAAAGTACTCAAAGCCAACAATAGTGTCTTCAGGAAGTTGCATTAGAACTATGATGTGCTGAGGGAGAGAAAGGTGATAGGCACCCCAGAATGGCTAATTGCTGTTGTCTTAACTGGAAGCCTCCCTGAGTTGCACGCCTTTCTGCTGGGGTGCTGGGTCATATGTATGGTAGGCATTACAAGTGCTTCCTGTGGGTGATTCATGCACTGATTGGGTTGTTTTGAAAGAAGGTGGGAGAACTTTATTCCTTTCTCAGGCCCAGTTCCAGATCCTCTCGACTTATGCTTGGCAGGGACACGTGGGATGACACAAACTGGCAGGCCAGCCTCACAGCTTTGGACTGGCACTAGTTCCAGCACATGCCTGATTATGTGGCAAGCTAGCTCAGTGCTGGCCTGGAAGGAAACAACTCATTGTTTTCTAGGCTCATTCTTTGCTGGATTAACAGGTTGAGTCAATGCGTCATGTGGTCAAACACACAGTGGTGCCGGGAACCACAGGGAGTGAAGGATACAGCATCGGCTTCTAGTGCTGGGGATTGGTTCTCCAGCTTCTCTGCTTGCACACTTTGAGAGGGATTGTCAGTGTTTCCAAAGAACTGGGGTGTTCCTTGATTTTTGTGAGCATCTCTGACAAGGGCCTGAAAATGAGCCTGGCAGGGAACTGTCCAGGCTCCTGTGGGACCCCTGGGGGAACCTGGTTATGGACAGTAAGGTCACCCCAGATATCTGCTGCTCCATGTGCCCTTTGTGTGCTCTCTGATGGGCACAGTCTGTAGCATAAGGTCCATAGAACGGAGCCATGCTGTTTTGTCCCTGGGAGGAATGCAGTGGTATAAGGAAAGGGTCATTCTGACTTAGTGCTAGTGTAAACAGATTAAACCCTCCTCTTTATTTCTTCACAACTGTATTTTTTTTTCCCTTTGAATTATATGGATAAGTAGCTCTCTTTACGTTTTGTTTTGTGCTGGTTTCAATTAACTGTGATTTACATGGATAACTGAGTAGAATAAGGTGTTTCTTATGGAGTGCCAGTTCTAATGGGGATGTTATGAGGTGTTCTCTTCCCTGGCACGTTTTCCAGGCAGCTCCTTAAAGAAAAATTTCTGCAGAGATGGAAATACATCTTTAACTGAAAGAAAGAATCTTCCAAAAGCACCAGAGCGCAGTGAAGTTGCACTGAAGCATAGGGACTCCCAAGGACATTGCTGCAGTGTGTGCACATGTAAGAAATCATCCTTTCTTGTTGCATTTGAAGCTGTTACAGAATTTCCTGTGCACAGAGGTGTTTGAAGCCTGAATTGCCATGGTGGGTTTGGGGCTCCAAGTAAACATCACTCAGCAAGTGAGTGGCAGGGATATTCACAGGACTTTGAAATCTTATGCTAGAGACAATTTCATCAGGAGGGCAGCTCTCAGTCAGGGGGCTCTGCTGGACACATTATCAGCAGTGCTCAGATACCAGCTTTATCAAAAGCAGTGCAAACTGAAGAAACAAGTGCCAGAAACAGCTAACAAATACCCCCATAGTCTTTGTTTTATGATTGAAGTCTTCCCTTTAAGCCTTTCTTTTTCCAGGGGGGTAACTGACCTTGAGTCTGAAGCCCAGTGCTTCAGTGTCTGTAAGCAGCTCTTCTTTGAGCAGATAATACAAGTGTGTGGGAGACTGGCTCAGCCTGCCTTTTGAGGAGTAAGCAGCATTAATCTGGGGAGGTGGGGGGCTGGTTCATACACAGGGTGTGCACACAGAGCCTGTTCATGGAGACCCAGGGACAGGTACCCTGTGCCTTATGTAGCCACCAAACCTGGAAGCAGAGGTGGCTGTAACTGATGCAGCAGCTTTTCATAGTCATGTGCCTGATGTCTGTCTTAAGAGTCACCTGTGTCTTCTGGAATTTTCCTTCATATTTCATAGCTGTTCTCATTGCTGGGTTAAATCTCTTTTCTTGCAGGAAGAGTTAAGCCATAGATCTTATGTTTTCTCTGTCAATGCAACATGTGCACGTTTGGGGTTTATTTTGTTTCACCTGTATTCAGTTGCAGAGTTTTGGCATCCCACAGCATCACCAAAAGTGAGGCTGGACTTGCTGTCAAATCAGGGTATTCCAGAGGGAGACAAAAGCCACACTGACAGAAGTGCGAGTGGTAGATTAATCTCTTGTTTCAGGTTATCTCTAAAATTATTGGAATAATTTGGTCTTTCTCTGTGGTGGTTACAAGCAGTCAGAGGGGCTGACAAGAGCAATTGCATTAAGCCTACTAACCCTTGCTAATGCTGCGAGCCAGAGGGATTGCAGTATTATCTGACTGAGGCTTAAGACAGTTGTTTAATATCAGGTACTTGAGTTCAGGTTTTGAGAGAGGATATAAACAAGAAGAAAGGGATAATACCCCATTTTATTTCCGTGATTTTGGAAGATGCTGGAAGGCTGCTCTGAATTATTGTCAGCTTTTATAAAGTAGTTCTGAGGATTACTCACTCCGGTAAGTCGTCTTTTATGTTTTTGTTGCCTGTTGTGCTGAAGCAACTCAGGCTACTTTTTAACAGAGAACAATCTGTGCTGCACACCACATGTGTGCTGCTCTGAAGCTCATGGTTGTAGATCTCCACCATGTCGTTCCTTCAAATGGAAAAGCTTGGGGGATCAATCACAATGGCAGTTCAATGATCTGCCTTACAGTACCATCACAACTTGGCTTTGGTGGATGCTGAGCCTGCACCGGACGTGCCAGCTGTTCTGGTGTCCCTTGGAGATCTTCCATTCATAAGATTGAGCTGGGCTGATCTTACTTAGGTTTGCAATCCTGTTGCCAGAAAACGGGTAACTGGCTGTCATCCAGGTGCTAAAAGGGCTTTGCTGTCAGTTTTCTGAGTATGGTGGTCTCCGGTGACATGGATTTGTGGAGTTGCTGTGGCAACCTGCATAGGTTTCCTCAAGCCCCTGCCTGGTTTCTGGTTTCCAAACCAGCTTCGTTATTCATCCCACTTTGGAGAAGGGAGAGTCGGGGCTGGGCCTTGGGGCTGTTTGCCTGCTGGACAAGCAAAGCAGCCTCTGAAGAGCTGGGAGCAGAGAGCACCGTGGCTGCAGCATGGTGCCTGCCTGCCTTCCCTCCAGCTGGGCACATGAATGAGAGCCTCTGCCTCTTTGCAGCCTCCTTGTTGTCTTTGCTTGCTTATTCCTGCCATAGTTGTAGTTTAAAAGTAGTTAAAGTTGTTGTGTCCTGGCCTCGTTGCATTAGGTCAGGCTGATTTGAAAACCCTATGCTGTTTTCATTTTAGGTGAAAAAATTTTGATAACTTAAGCAGAAACATGGCTGTTAAAACAGCGCTTGCTTCAAGGGAGGTCATTCCTCTGATGTTTGTTTGAGTGGAACGTAGTTCAAACAAGGCCTTGAGCAAAGCCCTTGGAAGGTGGAATTTTTCAAGCTTTCCAGGTAACTTAGGGCCTGATGCTTTCCAATCGGATGTCCATCCCACTCCCTGGAACATGCAGCCTGTGCAGAACCGTCCCTTTCACTCCTGTGAGCTCAGTGTGTAGCACTGTTGGCTCCACATACTTGCAAATTTCTTCTTGAACCTCCACACCTTCTCATGAGGATGCCTACAAGGTCCTGGGTGAATGTCTCTTTGGGTGTGAAAATGTGAAAGGGAGAAAATGAAACTTCCTACTTTATGTGGCTAGCTTTTAACAGGTAAGCAGCCTAATTAATTAAATGCTATACACAGCTCTAATATAGGAAAATTAAGGATTGGAGAGGGATTAAATTATCTTTATTTTTCTTTTAAATCATATTTTAAACACATCCTTATTATCATGCATCATGCATCATGCATTATTGTATGCACATCTTGATTTAAATTTTCTCATCCTCTCCTCAGGATCTGACCATCCATCCCAGCATAATAGTCTTGTTTTCATGTTTCTTATGAGGTGCCCAGCACTCTACTGTGTACTTAGTGTTCAGGGCAAGCTAAATATTCAGTGTTCATCAAAAGCTGTTCTGGTTTTTATTTTTCAGTCCAACAGGTCCTGCATAACTGATATCTTGATTAAAATATAAAGCACGTATTTTTCTCCTATTTATGTGAAATTTAGTAGCAAGTGGGGAGAAAAAGATAAGCTTAGTGAAATGCTACTTGGAGTTCTATGACAGCAAGATTTGCTTATGATTTGGGCTTTATATGCACTTGGATCATGATCATAAGAGTTTAGAATTGGAGGTTCTGCACTGTAGACAGCAGAAGTGCCTTTATATTGTCCAAGTCATGTGGTTCACTTTAAGTAACTTTTGACTTAACACAGCCTTGAGCCTCAGATGTTCTGGGTATTGTATGTCTGTGATAAAAATAACAGAGAAGCAAATATGTGCTCGGGACTGGGATTGTTGCAGAACTGATAAGTGATCTCAGAAGCCACAGGACTGTCATGTTACTCAGTTCCTAGATGGAGATGCCTTGAAATGCCTGTGTGAAATGCTCCAGGGCATTATGAACCTGGAGCCTGGATGCTGCAGAGACCATACATGGATCAAGAAGAGCTGTTTATTGAATGGTAACATGAGCTCTGATCTTCAGTCTGGGCACGGGACTGTACATGTTAATGTCTGTATAGTTAACTCACTGTGAAGAGGGAGTGTGTAGGGGAGCTCTGGCACATTTGAATTGGCTTTGCAGCCCACCTTGGATCTCCTGGATATACCACAAACAGACCTGAGTATCCTTTCTCAAAGTCCTATGGAGGTGATTCAAAACATAGTAGATGAAGGGAGACTGGGAGTGATGCTGGAGGCACAGAATTGCTTTTTCTTGTTTCTGCTTTTGCTCTTTGAGAGTCATCTTAAATATTTGTATTACATCTCATTGTGTTCTGCGCCTTACTTGCCAAGACTGGTTGCCTTAGTCACCAGGGCTGTGGTAACTAGGACAACAAGATTAAGCAGGCAAATGTAGAAATAATGGTAATAACTTTCTCAACTCTTCCTGTAATTGGCTTGTATGAACAAATATCGTGCATGTGGGTGACTTGTGTTAGCAGTCTGTTCTCCCTCTCTGCCTGACACATCCTGAAATCCTACTGGTAGGACTACCCTAATTGAGCTGTGGTGGTGCCCTCCTGCAACTGTAAATAAGCCTGTCAGGGCCATGCGAATGTTGCTGTCCACCTCCTTCCTGCAGCATGGTAGCCTATGCTGGACCTGGAACTGGAGCAGAGTGCCAGGGACACTAAAGGCCAGCTCTCGGGGCCAGCACTTGTGTGCTCACTAGCTTGGCGGCAGATTCTGAGTGGGAAGTATCAGACCAGTGTGTCTGCTGGGGTGGGGACTGTATCTTACAGTGCTGGGAGCTGTAAAAAACTGGTGGCTTCCATGAAGTCACTTTCTTCCACAGATGTTGTCCTCTCCTGGAATAGTTATTTACATGTTGATTTGTTTGCTCACTGTCTGAGGGAGGGTCTGGGAGTTGGTAATTTGTGTCCTGTCTCTTATTCCTCCAGATACTGGTTGCACTATGGGTATAGTTGGAGGTCAGCTTTTGATGCAATTTTGCTTTGCTTTGAGAGCAGGCTGTTTCTATCCCACCAGGTAAACCCAAATCCTGACTGGGGACAATGAAGTTGTATCTCCCACCCCACCTTTGAAACATGTTCCCGGAAGCTCCCACTGAGCTGCATCTTGCTGTGTCTGTGCCTCGTGTTTGCCCTTTCTGCAGTAACAAATCAGTGCTGTGTTCTCTCCACTAGAAAGCTCCCAGCTCCGTGAATTTGTGATAGCAAGGCACTTGCCTAGTATTCCTCACTGCTCTGTGCATTGTTTTCCTTCTCCCTGCTTGTTTTCTCTTAGCTGAACATGATAGGGAGCCTCAGTGAGCACAGTCAAGGGATTCCCTGGATGCACAGGCCTCTTCTTTGTGGGCACCCACTGAAAGCTTAATAGGCCCTTTTGAACACTCTTGACAATCTCTGATTGATCTTTCATGTGGGGGAGGAGTAGGGTGATTGCATCCAAGGAACTGTGCTAACAAAAGCTGTGCTTTGGTACCTGCCTTCCCTGGGGAACAGCTTCCTCTGCCTCCTCTCCATATGTGATTATCCTGAGGAGGGCATTCACCTCTCCTTTGAACTGGCAGCCTGTTTATAGCTACAAGCAGCATTTCTATTAAGGAACTGTCAGATATTTCCGAGCTAAGTTTTCGCTTTGAGTGGTACCCTTTTGGTATGTCCAGATCCTGGGCCTTTAGTTAAGTTTCCTTCTCTGATGTTGCTTTCCCTTGACTTTTGTCCTCTTAAATTTGGCTGGAATTTCATAATGACTTGCAGACTTATTTTTTGCCCTTACTAACCACTGTTAGATAGAGTCAGATTCAAAGCTGTCCTGTCTTGGCTGTTTTAAAAACTTTTCTGGGCTGGAACTAGCTTTTATTTCTTTTATAGGCTTGTTTTACAGTTTGATCAGTGAACCAAAAAAGCCACGTTTTTGTCTCTTCTGCTTCAGTTGGCTGGTGCAGAGCTTCCTGTGTGCCAGTCTCAAGGTAGTACGTGCACTGACAAATGTTTTTTCAAAGCCTATGTACAAGAGCTGAGGACAACACATTACAGAAATGCTTAACAACTTTCTGCATAAAATTCAGAGTGCTTAGAGAGAAAACAAGGATGCTGCATCTGAACATATACAGGACAGCATATGCCCACGTAATGGGCGTAAAGGAGTGCCTCTGCTGCACCAAGTGGTTTTGCGTGCACCTATTGTGCAGGAAATCCTTCACTTCAGCCACAGATCCCTGTGGGTTGGTGGGAAGGATTGTGTGATGAATTACCTGTCCCTCCGTTTCCTGAGTTCTTCAATGGGCATTCTGGTGCTTCAGTGAGCACTACAAAACTGTGCTTTAAAGAGACAAAGTGGTTGGTAGGGTGTTGAACTTTTAAAGTATGTTACAAATTCAAATTTTCTTAGCCAGGGTGTCTTTGGATGGCTGCCTGTGCCCGGTGTGGCTGTAATACAGGATGTGGTGAGGAGGCACACCAGGTTATTTATGGACCCTTTTGCTTGCTGAAATGTGTGCTGTGATAGCTCCTGGCTCTGCTTGCAGCTTGCTGAGAAGGTGAATGGGCACAGTGATCCTTGGAAAGAATGTCCTGCTCTTCTGGGACAGCGTCTGGAAGTGAGCAGTTGCAGGTGCATGGAGTGTCATCTGTTCAGTCTGTATGCTGCTCGCTGGCCCCCAAGGGCCCTGCCAGCCCGTGAGTAACTGTCTGGCACTGCTCAGCCCGAGCTGCAGCACCTTGGAGAGTAGGGACATTCTGCTGGACAGCCTGGCAGCCTGCTGGGAAGTGTTGTGGTGCCAGTGAGCAGGAGTGACTGTGGACAGCAGCAGCCTGCATGCTTTGCCTGCAGAGGGCCCTGAGCGGAAACTGCCTCTGCTGTGGTCCACTGGAGCCCAGGCTGCTCCCTGGGTACATTTGTTTTTGCAGTATAGCTGGTTCATGCTTTTTGATGCCTGCTCCCAGAGAGCCTGATGTTACAGGGTCAGTGGACCTGGACAAAAAGCACTATTCTATTGTTGGGATTTTCTGGTAAATGCCATGGTATTCCTGAGCTAGGGAATTTAGTGTGAGCCATCGCAATGTGGACTGTCTTCTCACTTCCACTCCAGCTGCATGGGTTGTGTGGCATCCCTGCCTCAGAAAAGCATGCATAGTTGGGTAGAAACAGCCCAGAAGCTTGTATTGCAGTTGTATCTCAAGATGGATGTCTTTGCCAGGAGGGGCTATTTTTGAAGCTGACAGGTGAGGAGAACCAGTGCACACTGGAGTGTTTGCAGGTACCTCTATGCTAAAAGGAAAGCTGCTCTGTAGCACCAGGTAAGCTGCAGCTCCTTGCTGTGGAGTATGGGATAGCTCTGGCATGTCTGTGTTAGTGACAGGTTGGAGTAACCAACAGTGTCTTTCTAGACAGATCTCAGGTTTTTCACTCCATCTATTGATCTTGTTTTTGTCACTGAATGCACAGACTGATTGCTGCGCCATGATTTTAACAACTGCCCTTTCATAGCTTCCCCACTGTTCAGACAAGGGTTTGTTGTGTGTGGTCTGCACAGTAGCCTCAGTGGTCGAGATCAGTGGCTTAAGAGACCTGTGCAACGGAGAGGTTTATAAACCTGTTCAGAAACAGCGCTGCTGGGCAGAGCTCTTTGCTGAATTCTGCTTGGAGAGAGGAGACTTGCTAGGACGGGGACTGACAGGCAGTGCTCATCCTGTTTGGGAGTTTGAGGTGCTGGGTAGGTTTGGCATAACAGTAGCAGCTGCTCTTTCCTCCTACAGTGGGACTAACCACATTAGTGGGAATGTCCCCTGAGATCAGGGTAGGACAGATGTGTATCTTGTGTGTGATGTGCTCTCCAGGCTGGCAAAACACATGGGAGCTCTCAGTCCGCAGCAGGGAGGATCAGGAGGAAGCGGTCCTCAAGTCAGGAGGTGGAATTTAGGTTATATATTGATGTTGGCCATCTCTCTGCTGCCTGCAGGTTCCCGCACTTTTACTAGACACAAGTCCACAACACGAACAGGTAATAGGCCAGAGTGGTCCACTTCTTTTTGAGGCTGCCTGTATGACTGAGTCTGAAACTGTGGAGCTGTCTGTAGCTATGAAGCCTGTAATGGACAGTTGTGCTTAAAGAAATCTGCCTGGGAACAGGAAGGGAGCATTTCATAATATAGGTTTATCTCTGACTCGCTTCCGCTATTATGTTTGAATTGGTTTGAGAAAGGACCATTTGTCTTGTTTAGATACTATTTGCTTGCAGAGATGCTGGCGCACACTTGTCCATGTGAGGAGGCACATCCGAACATCAGAGGGTGGTTCAGCTCAATAAGGAGAGCACATGTACTCTGGAGCTGTTGGCTGCAGGCCTAATCAGAGGGAATCTCAGAGGTCTTTGCTGGTTTGAGAATGTCACTGCTGTCCATGCTTTGTGAGGGTACTGAAGAAAAAGGAATACTCCTGTATGGCCTTGGCCAAACATTTGTGTGAGAGCTGTTTTTCTATTGCAGCCAGGCTTGCTCTGTCCTGGTTTGGGATGTCATGACCTCTGCATCGGTGCCCTCCTTCTTGGAACAGCCTAACTATGCCATGGGCAGCAAACAAGCAGAGGGATCTCATTGTTAGCTACTGTCCTGAGTAGCCATTCTTTCATGGGAAATGCAGTGTTATGAGTAGTTCAGATCTTCGGTGTGCACTGCTAGTATTGTAACATTTTGGCAGCACAAAAGCAGCTGAAAGCCTGTAGTAGATGTAGTGTTTTGGAAAGAGAAGTGCTCTGCACCCCGAGCACAGCACTGCTGCTGGTCCATCTGGCGCTCCTCGTGTGACTCCCTGGGTGTGGGGCTGGTGAACACTCAGTGATGCGTGTTGGCTGATCTCCTTTAACAAGGGTGTTTCTAAAGCATAGCCTGTTATAAACTTCCTGTGAAGGTAACAGTGGCTGGTCCAGGAACAGTTCTGGCTGCAGTTTGGCAGCACGTGTCAGGTACAATTTTTGAAAACTCCAAGGAAGAGGATTTTGTACATCTTGTAAGGTATTTAGAAATATTTTTATATTCTTTTAGGTAAATCCAACAAATCTCCTCTGTAATGCTGAATGAATCTTAGGTCTTCCAGACAAAATCAGTGAATCCAGTACCTGTCTGCACTTTCCTCCCTTACACCTGGCTGCTTTTACACTGGTAGCAAGCAGCTCTGATGGCTGTGGCTAGTGATCACTAGTAGCTACTGCTGCTGGCTGAGACATGGATAGTGTTGGTGTTCTTGTCCTTTCTCTGAGCCTCCTTATCTCATTGGTGCACCTGACCCAGCCTGAAATGCCTGCTATGCCTTGTCCTGACTGGTGTGTCTCTTTGGGACACGACCTGCCCTGTTCCTGTGCATCTGTTGAGAGCGACTGTGTGCTGTCTCAGTGGTATTGCAGTGCTATGAAATACATCTCTGAGCACAGAGGAGTGCTACAAGCTTGTGATGGAAGAGAAGATGGTTCCTGGGAGGCCTCTGGGTGGCAGTCAGAGCCCCTGGGCAGAGCCGTGTGTGGTCCCTGCAGCGGGTGGGAAAGCTGCTTCAGAGTGTTTAATAGAGCAGCTGGGTGCTGACCAAACCAGAGGTCATCTGCCCAGAGAATAAAGAGTTAGGCACTCTTCCAGGGGCTGATTGGAGCAGGGCATGCCCGATAAATGTGCATACACGGTGAGACAGTGATGTTTGATGCAGGTAAGAATGGCCTGCCCAGTGAGATGAGAACAGCAGGGGATGATGGTGTGGGTTTTCCCTTCCATGGGGATAGGAAAATGAAAAAAAATGAGGTGCTCCAATTCAGTACAGTGGTGCTGAGGTCCCATTTAATGTACTGCACTGGCCTCTTTTCAGTGACTGCAGTCTATCTTGAATGGCCATTCCAGGGGGGAAGTGCTAACCAGGACACAAGGCTGAGAGGAAAACTCTAGGCAGCTGGAAGCAGCCAGCCACCAAGACAAGGAAAGGTAGATCTATCTACTTGCAGGACACTGTCTTCTTCCCGTTTGCCTCCAGACTGAGGATGAATTGCTTGATGATACCTTGCTCTTGGTAATGTATACCCTACCGATGCTGTTATTCTTTGCCTTCTCCAGCATGACTTTGCCTATCTTCCTCCCCTGTAGTGCAGCCAAATTGCTGCTGTGAGGACAAGAAACGCCTTCCTTTGCTGTTAAAACCCTCAGAGATAAAAGGAAGGAGAGTGTCATCTGGTCCTCTGGGATGTCTGAGCACTGGCCTTGGGTTTGGTCTGTCTAGAGGCACTCAGAAGGAGATGGGATGATGGAGGGGAGGAATAGTCATGTGGGAAAACAGGCTGGATTTCTTCAGGCAGGCAGAGCCATAAGCTGTGAAATGCTTCACAGGAAATGAAGGGACATAACCTGGGGAGGTTTTGTCTTCTGTCCTTCATGCTTTAGGATTTCCTTTGTGAATGTCACTTGGGAATTGGGATAAGTCCAACCTACTGCAATTTGCAGTAACAGAACCCTGCTCTGGATCCAGCAGCAGGGCAGGCGTGCTACTGGTAGCAAGCTGCTGTCAGCCAGGATGCACACGAGCCAAAATGCATCTCGTATGACAAAGAGAAGCATGCTGGTTGGCACCAGGGCTGTTGTGCTGCATGCCACCTTGAATAGTTCGGCTGAGGGACCTGAGACACAGGAGGTATTTGGTGGCTCTGGCCCTAGCTCTTTTCCTTGATGACCCCAGGAGGGTGCTGTCGTGGTTTTTGGCCCTTGCATCCTACTGTGTTACACCACTTCGGTGCAGCTTCTTTTACTTGCCCTTCCCAGGCTGCAACAGTTGCAGTGGCTGGAGGGCAGAATGGCAGGAGTGTGCTAGCAAGCCCTGGGTCCTCTGTCTCTCTTTCCCTTGGGGAAGCTCTCAAAGCAGGCTGACACTGGCTTTCATCCCAATCCATCTGTAATTGGCCCACCTGCCTGTCCTGATGCCTGATCTGCAGAGCCTGATGAACCTGCTGCTGTCCCAGTTCACTGCTCCTGTTTGCTGGCAACAGGGACTTGGTTACCGAAAGTGGAGTAGGTCTCTCCTCCCCTCTGCGTGCATCAGTGGTGTCTCACGCAAACACACCACTTGGGGCTCGGCGAGGATCTTGCCTTCAGAAAGCTGTGGCACATTTCGGGTGGCGTCTCATTGCTGGCACACCCAGCGGGCTCTTCCCTTGACACCTGCTTTGGCCGCTCTCAGGGGTAAGCTCTGTGGATGGACACCCCTCTGATCAGAGGGAGTAAATCTGCTTTTACAAGCTGCTGCATGAGACCAGCCAGTCTGCAGGGCATCCCGGTGTCCCGCGTTTGTGGTCCTGGCCGGCTGCCTTCTGCCCTCTAGCGGGAACATGTGTCGGGAATAGGTGCTGCTCCAGAGGCTGGCAGGGGTACAGGAGCATCAGGAGCGTCCCGTACCTTGTGAGATCCATGGAAATTCTGGCATCTCTCCAGAAGCCCAGTCTCAGAGTTTAATATCACCTTGAAGGGAAACCTGAGCTGTCAAAGTCAGGAAAAATTTTGAAGAGTAGCTAAACTGACACTGTTGAAGGCTTAGTCCACGTCTGTGCATCTAATTAGGGTGGTAGTGCTGACAAGGATGCACAGAGGGCCAGTGCTGGGAAAGGTGGGTGTGTTCTAACATTAGGTGGCATGGGAGCTACAGGAAAGCCCAAGGTCCCTGGCTGCTGCCACTTAGAGAAATCAGTGTGAATGCCCAGGGAAACAGTCTTGTCCAGAGAATGAGCTGCCACTCATGAGTGGTTGGTAAGCTGAGCACTGAACAGCTCAGGATGTCAGCAGAAAAAAATACACCACCTCCTCTACTGTGCATATATGTGTTTTTGTCCTGTTTTCCTTCTCTTTCTTCGAGCCTTAGGAACTGTACCTCTGTTTTTTATTTTCCTGACATCAGGGGCGTTAGAGATGTGTAGCATTCACTGAAACACTGGCCTCGAAAATGCAACAGTAAGGCTCTTGAGTAACATACCTGGTGCAGGTAGTTGGGTGTGCAGCTGTAGTGCGAGCTGCAGGTTGTGCCCTGGCACAACCATGGCAGGAAGTGTCTTGGAGCCCCAGGACAGGAGCCATGAACTAGCAGTGACCCGTTGCCTAACAAAGGGCACTGTCATCTGAGGCACTGGGTGGCGAACTCAACCCAGAGACTTTGTAGAACCCAAATAAACAAGCAGAAAACCCCAGACCAGATACCACCATTGGACGAAGAGGCAGGTGTTAAGGGGCACAAAGAGCATGAGAGAAGCAGGCACACAATCTGTAAGGCTGAAAAAGCCCAGGGATTCCTTTGCTGACCCTGTGGACACCAGCTCAAGCTGTTATGGTGTGTCTGCACCATGATTAAACTACTTGAGGAACCAGATGTTTAGGACTCTGCTATGGGAAACCTGGGGTTTAGCTGCTGAGGGAAACTCACCTGATGGTGCGTGTGGTTTGTGGTGGGAACCAAGCTGCGCACCTGGGGGTTCACTGGAGCTGCCCGCTGCAGAGGGGCTTTGGTCCCAGCAGTGGAAGTCGCGGGTGGTGAGAGTGTGACTGCCAGAATGGTCCTGAATGGTCAGGCAAGAGAGATTCCCAAACAGTTTAGCGACCCAGATGGACCCTCGGCTACTACCTTTGGAGCCTCTCTTCTCCAGACATCCGAGTGACCAACTGCCAGCACCATTTGAGTTCACTTGGATCTTGGGAGCAGGGGAGAGACAAAGGGTGAGCGTTAAAATTGTCTGAGCAGATTCAGTATAAATTGTCAAGGTAGATTTAAGTTTCTCTGTTGATGCAGCATTTTGTTCTGATTTTGTGAAATTACTGCGGTGAGTTTGAGCCCCTCTCAGTATTGGGGAAGGTTCGGGTCCCTTCTCTGGTGCAGCTTTCTTACATGTGCACAGCCTGGTCAGGGAATGGCACTCATAGAATGGGTTGGAGTCCTTCCTCGGGCACAGCAGGTTGGAGTCCCTCATAAGGCACAGGAGGGTTCAGGCACACACTGAAGGCAGGGTTGAAGAAGGTCCTCCTAAAGCACACACTGGAAGGGGCGATTTTACATTACAAAAGGCCCCTTTTAGCATGTAAAATGGGGTTTCAAATCCCTCTTAGTGTTTCAAACAATGGGAAATAAATCCAGCATGGAAAAGGGAATGCACAATGCCCTTGGTGGAGGTTGTGCAAAATTGGGAGAATATGGCCAGTACAGCAGAGTTATCCAATGAGAGTGCAGTAATGCTGTCCCAAGAGGCTTTGGCCAGGTATAACCTGGAATGGCAGCTCAGCAGAATGATGGCCATCACAAGGAACCTTTGACCGACACAAATTCGCTTTCCTGAGGCAGTGTCTGGATGATGAGTTCCCAGGTCATGTGGATTATTGGCCTGGCATGTTGGAACAATGTCAGTGAGAGCATTTCATGGTCTTGACCCTTAATTTGGCATAAGGACTGGCTCTGAGGCTGGGGCACAGAGCGAGTTTGGGCAGTGACTCTGGATGCAGCACTGGGCTTTTCCCCGGCTTGTTCCAGCTGCAGCGGGCACGACACCAAGACCAGATTCTCCAGATGTTGCACATCAGCTGAAACACTGCTTTATTATTTGTATGAGATTTTCTGTGGACTAGTATTTGATTATAATAATGTTTATATAAACTTTTGAAAAAACTTCTAAAAACATGTTTGTATACATGCACAGTTATGTAGGTGAGAGGGTGGTAAACATACAGTTAATATTTGAAGACTTCCTCCAGAATGAGGAGGACTGTCGTAGTTGCTCTCAAGAAGATTTGATTAGTTCTGTTAGTACATGGAGGGCATCACCTGTGACCCAGTTTAGTGGCACAGCCAGAGCAGCAGAAAACCTTTTTGCTTTTCAAAACAATGTTAGTTATTTTAACTTGGGGAACACTTTCATTTTCTTCAAGGAGGAAGCTATGCAAAGAGTACTGCCCAAGCAGGAAGTTGTTGCATAATGCTTTATATTGCCCCTTCAGTGAAAAGGAAAGCAAAAACTACCTTTTGTTATTGAAAAGAAAAAAAAAAGTAGATAAGAAAATGCTTTAATGTCCTCTTGCTGTGGTCTCCAGGAGGTAGAGGATTAGGTCCATTGAATCTGCAGAGAATTTTGACATTTACTGCACTTCAATAATGACATAAAATTGAGTTCATTGGTTCTTGGATAATACATACATAGTTTGTTATATCTAATAGTGATGAGATGCTTGTAGAATAGATCCTATACATCTGTGTATTGCTGTGGCAAGAAATGGGGACACAGTGCAGCTCTGGCCAAACTTCAGCTGCATCAAAGTTAAAATGTTTAGGATTTATTTTGAGGGAGGGATAGTGAATGATAGACCCAGGAGGAATAGAGGCCATAGTTAAATTCCCATGTCTGGTTACAAAAAAGCAGATATGAGAACTTTTCAGAATTGCGGGATTTCATTGGCTGTGGTTTCCTGGGTTAGGGGAATTGACTAAGCCTCTGACAGAGGCAACCAACAATGAAAAGATAGAACTTGTCACATGGGGCCCAGAGAGGGAACAAGCTTTTAAAGCAATAAAATGGTGTCTGCTCCTTCTCTTGGGCTCCCAGATTATACAAACTTTTTCAGTCTGTATGTACATGAAGTAAAGTTAGAAGAGTGATAATGCAGAAATTGCGACTGCACCACAAACCAGTCACATATTATTCCATTCAACTTAATTCTTGAATCTGGTTGCATTGGGAAGACCAGCCTGTAGTAAATCACTGGCAGCAGCAGCAGCAGCAGTAGTACTGGAGAAAGCTGCCTCTTTATGCTGAGACATCCCATAACAGTCCATGTTCCACGTGCAGTGGAAATACTGTAGAGACAGCGTGCAACCCAAGCTCTATTGCCACAATGGGCACATAGGTATGCACTGATCCTCCTAATGGCAGATAACATCATCTTAGAAGGATGTGACACCTTGAATGCAGCAGGTCTCACACCTCTGCCTGATGATTTGAAGATCCACTTTGAATACTGTGTTCAGTTTTGGGCCCTTCACTACACAGAAGACATTGAGGTGCTGGGGCGTGTCCAGAGTTGGTGAAGGGTCTAGAGAATAAGTTTATGAGGAGTAGTTGAGGGTGCTGGGGCTGTTTGGCTTGGAGAAAAGAGACTCAGGGGTGACATTGTCACTCTCTACAACTCCCTGAAAGGAGGCTGTAGTGAGGCAGGGGTTGGTCTGTTTTCCCAGGTAACAAGTGACAGGACAAGAGGAAACGGCATCCAGTTGCACCAGTGTAGGTTTAGATTGACTATTAGGAAAAAGTTCTTCACTGAAAGGGTGAAGAAGTGATGGAATCAAGTGGTGGAATCACCATCCCTGAAAGTGTTCAGAAAACAAGTGGATGAGGCACTCGTGTACATGGCTTACAAGGTTAGTGGTGAACATGGTGATGCTTTGTTAATGGTTGGATTTGATGATCTTAGAGATCTTTTCCAGCCTTAACAATTCAGTCATTCTCTGATGGAGAACATCACCTATGTGATGCACATTTCAAATAAACCACGGACTGATTTAGCTGACATTCTCTTATATTACCCAAATCTAGTTCTTTTTGCACATGTTTTGTCCTCCTACCTGCAAGGACAGCTATGGACTGGGTACACTGTGGTGAGCCAGGTAAAAGTAATCGAAGCGCAACCACAGGGAGCAGAACTAGCAGCCTTGGCACGTGCAGCACCCCTGGGAAGAGGAGAAATGAGTTAGCATCTCGATAGACTCCTGGTGGTTTTGAGGTGTGTCATGCAGCAGGAATGTTATGGAAGGAATGGGGATTCTTCACCTCAGCAGGGAAGAGTATCTATTGCTTGTAGAAGAAATACACAATTTGTTAGAATTAGTACAGTTACCTCTGGTCCTGAACGGTCAGACAGGAAAGCTTCCTTAAAAATAAGCCACTGTGTGTCCTCTGTGACCTCTTGATTGGATGCTTTTGCAAACAACCACTGGAGGCAGTGGTTTGCTGCTGGAACTGAATTTCACAAAATGCATGTTATAAGAGCTTTCCTTTTCGAGATAACTACAGGCCAGCTTGGTGAAAGCTTTATAAGTGTTTTAATCAGATTCAGAGCAAAAGCTCCAAATTTGTTATTTAGTGAGGGAAAGAAGGCAGCATTTTTTAAGATAATACCACGGAACAGTGAGTACCTCTCTCCAGTAAATGACCAGTAGTGGAGTGTAGGAGTACTGAGGTTCCAGGAGGCTGTCAGACTGCCCTGTTGGAGCTCATTTTCCTTGTTGCTGTCAGTCATTGTTGCTGTCAGAAAGTTACACTGTCGTATTTACCACAGCTCAGTATAATGGAGGTCCCTGCGGTAGTTCCATAGCTCAAGAGCAGTTGCTACTTGTTCTGTTTAATTGTAGGAGTAAGTAAATCCAGATTCATAATTTGTCTACCAAAAAGTGATTTGCGGGGATCACACTGTGATGAGTTCTGAACAAAACCATGGGGTAGTTGCTGTGGGATTTGGCTGAAATGTTCAGAGCAGCATCTGATCACTGTGGATCGATCCTGTCCTGTGGATATCTGCAGAGATTATTGTGAGACCCTCTGCTGCCCTGTACTGGCACTGAACACTCAGCCCTGATGTAAATCTGGGTGATGCAGGGATTGGTTAAATAACAGATCAAAAGGGGATCATCAGGGACAGCCAAGCTGCTTAAAAATTGTGTACTCTTGTGCTGCAAATAAGTACATTCAGACTCTAGAACATGCATGTTAATTCCTGTGGGAAGGGTTGTGGTTTTTTAGAAAGCACCGTTTTGAGAAGTGTTGGAGCTGCAGGGTGCAAGCTATACCTTTGAGCATCTTACATCTTTGAGTGCTGCAAGGGAGGCAGAGAAGAGGGTGGAAGGGGAAAACCACCTTCTGGCACGTGGTATGGAAAAGACCAGGGGCAGACTACAGCGTCTCTCACTGTGTAAAATAGATCTTGGAAGCTGGAGAGGGATAGAAAGAGAAGAAGCTATAGAGTGCCTTATCAGAAAGAGCTGCCCAGGTGGGCAGAGCTGACCAGTATACATTCATTCTTCCCTGAGAAAAAAAATACCCGGTACTGCCTCAGAGAGGAGCATGAAGAGCTAATGAGTGAATTAGTTTGGATAAGGAGTGTGTTTCTACAGGCAGAACAACTGCCAGGTAGAATTACAACCTTTTAATATCCTCCAGTTAAGACTGAATATCCTTATGTAAGTTTTAATCTTTAAGGGGTAACTTTTCCATGCAGGTAACTATCATGAAGTACTGTAAGGAAAATGTGAGTAGATATACTGTCCTTGTCTTACGTGTTCAAGCCTCATTTCTCTCCATGGCTTGTCTAGGGATGGTCAAAATCAGCACTGGTTAGTGGTGGTTGTTAGCTAAGCTTAGCCTGTTTGCAAGCTTTCCTTTAGTACATCTGATGTAGGTG
The DNA here is from genome assembly GCA_013397975.1 of Machaerirhynchus nigripectus. Classification (NCBI taxonomy): domain Eukaryota; kingdom Metazoa; phylum Chordata; class Aves; order Passeriformes; family Dicruridae; genus Machaerirhynchus; species Machaerirhynchus nigripectus. The sequence continues at coordinate 21,847 of VZRQ01007809.1, read as the reverse complement.
CTGTACCCTGTTTTCTGGTGAGCACTCAGTCCCGCCCTCCCTGCCTGAGAGGTGCCTCTTTGTCTTTGGCCATGCTCCCCACAGCTCACCCCTAGCCATGCCTCAGTATTTCTGGGGAGGAAGAAACCTGCCCCAGGTAATAAGATTTCACCCTTCCTACAAACAGAGGCTCAGGGGGGAAGGGTGGACAGAGATGGGACCACTTATTGTAGTGCTGGGGTGCACAGAATACGAGAGCTTAGGGTCTGTAGCCCTGGGTTTTGGCTGAAAGAACGCAGCCATCTGGCAGACAAGCGTGCAGAGCTTCTCTGCACACCCAGCTTCTTGACTGCTGATCTCCACCAGGAGAGACCAGAATATGAAGGGCAGAGCAGCAAGGTTGCAGTCACAATCCAGGAAACCTTCGGCACAAGCTAGAATTATTTTAGAAGGGAGGACAGGGACATGGTAGGAGGTGAGTGCTTGCTAAGCCCTAAACCTTTCCTGCAGTTTGGCTCTGTCCTTCCCTTTTCACTATCATTCCATCTCTGGGATTGTTCTACACTGCTGCTGTACATCAGCATAGCAAGAGCAGGTTTTTTCCTTTAAAAGTAAAGCAGGCCTTCAGAGAGCACAGTGTGTCAGACAGAAACATATTTGGTAGTAGCCAAATCAGTTCTCCAGGAAGGGTGGCCCGAATCTCAGGTCCAGCATGCTGATGTCCACAGAAGTCCTGGGAACCAGAGTCTGCAGCAATGCAGCCGTGGAGCACAGAGGGTAACTTGCAAAACAGCAGCGTGCTCTTATTGCAGGTAAAGCCATGTCTGGCTTTGCTCCCTGACGCAGAGTTTCTTGCAAGTAGTCTACATGGGAGTCCTGCTGCAGGCTCCTAGGCAGGAGATCACAGTGGCTGGCTGTCCCACAGGCACTGACTAATCCTTCAAGCAGCAAAAGTAGCTCTTCTCACTTAGCCTCAGGATCCTTCCTAGCTTTTTCCTGGAAGTGCCACTTACCATGCTGAGTCCCCAGGATTTGAGGTTGTCAGGGTGGCTGAAGCTGTATGAAGCCTCCTGTGGGGCTGCTTCCCAAGTCAGCTCTGTGTGGTACCGTGCAAGAGAAGAGCTGAGTTGTGCTGTCTGCATGGGAACATTTGCCTTAACTAAGTCCAGGATAAGAGTGGATTTAAGTGCTTTGGTTTATAAATAAACAGTACTGTGGCCAAGGTAGATTAAAGCAGAGCTGGCAACAGCCCTGCTTGGGAAGGGATCTCTTTACCACATGGCCTGCTGTTGGACTTCCTGTTGCATGCTAATCCCTTAAGCCTGCTTTAGCTCTGTTAATTTTCCTTCTTTCCTTTTTTCCCCAATGGGCTGTCTCCGTGGCGCGTGAATGCCAGCGTTCCTAGGCCAAGCTTGTGCTTGCGACTGGGCCAAGCATCCAGGCTGCCTTCCGAGCGCTGGGTACCATGTGGCAGGGCCCCAGGGATGGTGGTGCCTGAATGTGTCCCATTCTCTCTGTCTTACAGGCTCTGCAGTCTGCGCCTGAAGAAACTCACGGTGCTGAAAGAGCTGGACAAAGAGCTGAGCTCTGTGCTTATCGCTGTGAAGATTCAGGTAGGCTCGTCTCCTTGCTGCTGCCGATGGCAGCAAGCCAAGCCCATCCTTGTGCCCTCTGTGAAGTGCTGGTCTGCATGTCCCTTGCCTAGTGCCAACCAACCCCTCCGTCTTGGTTAGCATGCTTAGGGAGATTTTGGCTCTCAGGCAGGTGGGAATGATGTACCAGGGACAGCAGCAAGATACCTGGTGCTGGCTCGTATCGGTAATTAATTTGGTCAGACACTGGGACAGAATGTGTCATGCCTCCCTGCCTGCCTCAGCCAAGGCCCTCCTCTCAAACTGCTGTTCGGAGTTTGGCATCCCACTGTTCCCTACCCTTTAAAACAGGGTCAGTGGTGGATGGTTTCTGGCAGTGCCTTCCATCCAGATCACTCCCTGGGGAGTGAAGGGTGGGAAGGGAAGGGTGCAAGGGATCAGCATCTGTGCATAATGTTCTGCTGACATTTGTGCCCTGTCTGATCTCACAGTTGGCTCTACTATCCCGTCCCTTTCTCTGTGCATCCCTGCTGGGCCTGGTGCCTCTACTCGGAACCAGGCAGAGGGAAGGGGGGAGGATCTTTGTCACCAGGGGGACATGGAATTTGCCACCATCCTGATACATGCAATTCCCCCACCCTCTCTGCAGCTGGTGGTGGAGAGAGGGGTTCCTGGGGGTCAGGCACATCCTTTCCACCTTCCAAAGGACAGCATGGAAACAAAATGTGTCTTGAGTATGCTGTCCTGGCCACAGCTTCCCTGACCCAGCTAGGGTGCTGGTGTCCTTCCTTTGTTTTTGTCAGCTGGCACGAAAGCAGCTGATTCCGTTGAAAGCACCGTGGGTCAGGAGCTCAGCAGCTTTGTGCTCCCACAGAGCTCTTTGTGCCGCACACATTAGGGTCTAAATCCTGGATTAATGCTGGAAGCTGCAGTATTAGTGGAGCTCTGGGAGCTGGAGTTTGCCTTCATGGCAGACCTGATTCACTTGCACAGAAGAAACAGAAAGGAAAATGTGTGAAACCTGGGGAAGGGAGTGAGGACAGTAGGAGGAGGCTGTGGTCCACACATTACTGGTCAGTGTCCCACTTAGCCAGCCTTTCCATCACTGTGTGTATGGTGTCATTCGTGAGGGCTGAAAGCACTGGGACCCCTGAGACCTGTGCCCCTTTGGTGCAGGCTTTAGCAAGGAAACAACATGAGCAGCACAGAGCTGCCTGGCTGGCCCTTGGAAATGTGGAAGCAATCAAGGCTGGGCCGCAGCTGACAGCAGCACAGGACTGGGGAGGCTGGCAGCCAGCTGGGGGCTGTGGGTCATACTTGACTGGAAAGGCTGGGGGTGGTCCCTCACTTCTCCCCTGCATGGTCAGCCCAAGCTGTCTGTGCTTCTCTGCGCTGGGGAACCTTGGGTTCCTGTGCACACCCACTTATGCTGGGGCTGACATGTGCTGAGTGTGCATGTCCTCAGCTACAGCTCTCACACGCTGCAAATGTGGGACTGTGGAAGAGACTGCACAGTGGGACTCCAGCTCTTTCAAACAGACCACCCCCACCCTGCCACATCTTGCACCCTGATGGCAGGAGAAATAAATAGGTCTCAGCAGTTTGAAGCCACGGGGGCTCCTCACTGCAGGACTCCTTTTTGTGCCAGGGAATGGAGGCTGCATTCAGGGATTTAATTTAAACATGGTCGCCTCCTCTCTGCGTGGCAACATAGCTGTGGCTGCATGCTGGTGTAGGCTCCCTGCAAAGCTGAAGAAAACTGAAAGGAGAATGCTTTTGCCCGCATTACCCCGTGGCTCAGCACTTCTTGTGGGAGTGGGCTGAGTTTGTGTGCCTCCCCAGGCTGCTTCCACCTGCCTGACCAGCCGCCTTGGCAGGGCTTGGGAGTGCTGGAAGGCAGATGGAGGCTGTAGGCAGCTTCAGCACAGCGTGCCTACAGAGTGGCCTCAGAAGGATCCATTCCTCCTGCTCCTCTCCTAGGTAACAGATGAATCACACTAGTAAGAAACTGTTTGAAAGCTTTCCAGGGAGCATTCCATCTTTTGGATAGAAACAGCTGATGCATATAATTTATAAAGGACCTGCAAATTCCCAAGGGGGCAGCTGGGGACTAGAGGAAAGGAGAGCTATATTTTCTCTCATTTCAGTAGTAGTTTTGTTAGGGTCAGGAAGTTCCTGCTCTGAAGATTGCATGGAAACAAAGCTCTGACCCTGCCTGAATGGGGCTGGCACCCAGACAACAGCTCCAGTGCTGAAGAGAGTCTGCTCAAGAAATGTGCGTGACCCAAAGGACAGTGTGAGCCTGTCCAGAACACATGATCTCCTTCTCACAGTGCCCTTCAAGTCTTAGAAGACAGCTTCCAAGAGTGCTATGTGCTATAACCTGCTCCTTCTGGAAATACCACTGTCAAAGGACTAAGGGAACTCTCTATGTCTACAGAAGTTACCTGTTTCCCAGAGGTGATTTGAATATATAATGTTCCATGGATTTGAGTGAGATAAAGCCTGAACTACTGTGAAAAAGGGGATTTGCTCTCATTCACTTGAGTGGTTTTCAAACCTTTATCCCTTGTTACTTGTTTTAGCAGACTGGAGACATCATAGAGCATTTCCTTCTGTGTGTTGTTCAGCGTGGCACTGAGAGATTTGGATGTGCTGGCTCAGCTCCATAAAGCTGCAGATACCTGCCTTGGTATCGCAGCTGATTATGGCATGGAGGAAAACACAGCGTTCCCTCTTGGCAGAGAGTCTTTAGTTCACAAACACCCTGTCTTGAGCCAGGAATAGAGGAAACAATCGAAGAAAGAAAAAAGAAAACAAGACCCAGTACTCCCAGAACTTTCAGCTCCTGTGACAGGTGCTGTGGATGCAGATCTTCCTGCATCTGCTTGCAATATACAGCTGGTGACTCAGGTTCAAGCCTTGGTACTGCTGTAGAGAGATGATATTGGCAGTCACTACGTAGCAGACAAGAGTGTGTGCTACAAAATAGGCCAGGCTATAAAGGTCATTTGCCTCTTCCAGGCTTGCCCACTGCCTCAACCCTGCTTCCTGAAGGAACTTGGGTTTTTTTGGTCTTTCTTACTATGCAGAGTTTTCTGTTTATGCCTCACTCATGCTTTGTTTCTTATCTCTCTGTAACCACTTGTAGTATTTTACACTCCTGCCTGAGCAGGCCTAGCTAAACCCTAGATTTGTTTAGTATATTAATGGGCTGTTCTCTCCCAAAATGCACCTTCAGCTTGAATTTTGGTTAGTGCTTTGCTGTCTGCCTAGTCCAGTACTTATATTAGTTCTCTCTCCTTTTCCAGGTGTGATATGCTGTTCTAGCTTCAACCTTCTTATAAACCTGACCAATCAGGACAGATTCATACCTGAAATTTGGGATTGTATCTTGCAAACCAGACCTGGGCATCGTGTGCCTGTGTATTGTAATGAAAGCTCCTTTGTGTTTTCAGTTCTTAGGTAGAAAAAAATCTGTGACCACTTGTCCCTATCGCTTTTCCCTTCCTTGACACTCTTTGTCATCCATGATTTTCACTGTTAACAGTCTGATACTAAGTTTTTTTGTAGTACTCATAGGGATATTCAACTGTTCTGCAGAGAAATTGGTCTTGCCTGGTATCACTCAGATTGCAGAACAGCTGAGTTATATCGGGTGCTCAGTGCCATGTCCAGTTGAGGTTTGAATTTCTCAAAGGATGGAGGATCCTCAGTATTTCTATGTCCTTGTCCTTGCACTATGATAATGAAGCAGCCTTTGTCCCAGTCCTTGCAATGCCACATGGATGTGCAGTGGCATTTCACTGAGGGATTGGATTCACCTAAGTTTGAGGCTGGGCATGTAACTTCCATAGTGGTAAATGACAGTAAGGGATGGGACAGCAATGTTTATGAAACCTTCACTTCCTGGACACACCACCCAAGGTATCCTCACCTTTTCTTTGCCATAACTCCTTCCCCAGAAATAGCATCTTCAAGAAGAGTAATTGCACTTTTATTTGTGTTTTGATGAAAGAGTGCATCTTTGGTGGATAATCTCTCTGCAACAAAGAGCAAATGGTAAATGTGTTGAAGTAAATGGTCACTGTCATTGTGACTGCCTATCATCTGTTATCAGAGAAGAGTTCAGGAAGGGTCAGTGCATTCTTGGCCAGGAAGGCTCACAGATGGTGAAGGGGATGAGCTCCACCTCCTCTCTTCCGTTTTAGGAAGACCTTCCGCAGGAAAGCCTTGCTTCTGGCACAGTCTCTGGGAACAGCATCACAGACGGCTTTTGGGAGGATCTGTGGGTTGTGCCACCCTGCAGCCAAGAGAGCCTGGTGCATGCAGACAGCATTTTTCTGCCCCCAAGTCATTCAGTGTCTCTATCAGAAACCAAGACATAGAGATAGTAGAGATAGGGCAGAAGTAAAGGAAAGAGTTGGAGTGGGAACATGATTAGAGTGCCTCTCTTACTGCCCTTCTGGTAAAAACCATCTCTGTATGTGGGGAGATAAAGGCTGTTGCCTGAGGAAAAGACTAGGAGATTTTTCTGAGACACAAGCTAAGCAAGCCAGGGGACCCCTGTTCTCCTGGACATCCTGACTTGGTCCCAGCAGAGCCATCCTGCCAGCTGTGCTTAGGCAGGGATCTGCACTCGGTCTGTCTGCTTTGGGGCAAAGATGTCGCCATGTCCTGTCCCTTTCCTGGCCAGGCAGTGTGTTGGGACCCTTTCCTTCCCCCTGCATGGCTCTCTCTGGCTCCAGGAGTGTCCCGCCACAGCATGAAACTGGCACTCCAGGTGCAGAGAGCCAGATTAAACAGAGTAGGCTTGTGAAGAGCAAGTGCTCCGTGGCAGGTGGGCAAGGAGAAGGGGCCTCTGGCAGCTCAGGGGATACTGCAGGCTTTTGCAAAGTGTTAGTAGGTGTGTGAAAGGTGGCTCTGCAAGGTGGAACAGAACAGAGTCAAGGCATTCTCTCCTTCCTTATGGACTATGAACACCATTGAGTTGTGTGTGTGATGCAGTGGAGTCCGTGGTCGAGCTCAGTGTGTGTGTCTGCCAATCTTCTTGTAGGGTTCAAAGCGAGTCCTGAGGTCAAATGAATACGTCCTCCCGCCTGGGGGCCTGATGGAGACCGAGCTGGAGCTGACCTTCTCACTGCAGGTACCTGGTGTTGCCCGGTCCCCTGGGCTCCCTTGCCTTTTTCAGCAAGCACAACCTTGGGGCTGAGTGTAAAAGGCCCAGCCTCTGTGGAGGGGCCTCCTGTGGTTGCCCATGCCCAGATCATAGCAGAACAGATTCCTGCGGCTGGCCAGGTGCTCCATTGCTCCAGGGATTGTTTTGCTGGGCATTGGGATGTGGAGGACGATGGATAGGTGCAGGTGACCTTTGATGGGCACCTCAAAGCTCAGCAGGTCAGACCGTGCTGTACATGAGCATTGAGGAAGAGTTTTCCACCTTGCCCTCATGCTGCCATCTTCTGTGTGCTTCCTTTCCCCAGTACCCACACTTCCTAAAGAGAGATGGCAACAAACTACAGATCATGCTGCAGCGGAGGAAGAGATACAAGAACCGCACCATCCTGGGATACAAGACCCTGGCAGTGGGAATCATTAACATGGCTGAGGTATAGGGTGCTGGGAACAGAGGGGAATCTCACATGGCCTTCCTGTACCAGCACTGGGCAGGGAACTGGGCTGGCAGGCAGGGTCTTATTGCTGTGACTGTTCTGGCTTGTTGGCTGGCTATAATATTGACGGGGTGGGCTGCCAGCTGCCATTGTGTCACCCTATCAGGGAGCTTGTCTGTCTGTCTGTCTAGGTCATGCAGCACCCGACAGATGGCGGGCAGCTCCTGGGCCTCCACAGCAACATGAAGGATGTGAACATTCGAGTGGCTGAAATCAGCATCTACTCTTTATCCAGTCAGCCCATTGACCATGAGGACGGGAATGTCCCCTCAGGTCCTAAAATCAAAGCTTCAGGTGGGTTTAATGCTCAGACCTGTGGGCAGATGTTTGGGACACAGATGTGTGTCCTCCAGTGCTGTCAGCAATGCCAGTCCTTTCACTGGAGCCATGACAGGCATCATGCTTAGCTGGGACATTTGCACTGTCGCTTTCAGATCGCTCCCCAGACATTGATAACTACTCTGAAGAAGAGGATGACAGCTTCTCCTCAGAACAGGAAGCCAGTGATGATGCTGTGCAGGGTCAGGTAAGGGAGGCCTGGCAAGATGCCTTGTGTCCTGGTCCTGTTTCTGGGGCAAGAGTCAGGGGCTAAGGTTCTTGATCACCCTGAGCCCTCTCATCCCCTCGTAAACATTTGGCATTGTTTCAGAGGGCTGAGAGCCATAATACCTGACAGCAAAAAGAACTGTGGGCTGCTGTCAAGTCCATGGTGAGGCAATGGACTTTGGAGAGCCATAGATCTCACCCATCTGTCTTTGGAGCTGTTTGGTCTGCAGCAGAAAACCCCTGCTGAGCCCCCTCCATCTTGCACCATGATTTTCTCCCTTCTCCCTGTGATAACGGGTCAGGGATTCCTCACTGTGTGAGAGAGAACAGGGATTTTTGGAAGAAGTACTGTCTAGGTCTGAAAATGGTCAGAGGTGGCAGACACATCCCAGCCCTGTGATGAGCTGTGTCACTGCTGTTTGCTGTCCTCTTGTTGCGGTGCCAGTACTCCAGAGGCCACAAAAAGCCTTGTGGTAGTGTGCTGATAAAGCACAGGGACAAACCCCTCTTCAGGGCTGTTATGATCTGAGGGGAACTGAGGTTCTTGTTAATGGATCCCTTGGGGCAGATTAGAGATGCCCTATATCCCTTAGGGCATATAGAGATATGCCCTATCTATAGGCAGGTTTGTTTTAGAACAACTTGGTTGCAGTGGAAGGGAGGTATGTAGCCATTTTGGTTATTATTATAGTTATTATAGTTATCACTATAGTGATACAACAGTATAAAAGTATAAAGATGCCACTTAAGAAAATATATAAGAAAAAGAAAGATAGGTAAAGAAAGGATAAGAGTAGATAGTGGAGAGGAAAGATATCACCACCTGTGGATTTAGACTTGATTGTTGCTTGGTCAAATTGATGGTCACAGTCTTGATGGGGGAAACCCATGCAACAGATAGTTCAATGGTTAGTATACATTCAGGTTTAGGTGGGAATGCCCAGGTACCTCCCCTGGAGGGGGGAGTTTTACACTGTTTGATGTAACACTGTGGATGAGGTGCAGTCCTCTGGTGAAAGGCCTCAGAAATTAGTCTGGGGCTGCTTGGGGGGGAGTGTCTTTGGTAGTTTGGCACCTTGTAAGACATGAGAACTCTCTCTCACTTCAGTGTAGGTGAGCCAGTTATGCCCCATCAGAAGGGATGAATCCCCTCAGGCCTAAGGGGGGTTGGGTGGGGGAGGAAGTTTCACACCTGAGTCAGTTGTGTAAGGGCAGATATTGGCCTGATGAAAAGCATTATCCCACCCAGCTGGATCTGCTTCTTGTGGCCTCTTCCTTTACCTGGCTCAAAACCCAGCTTGTTGCTAAACTAAGGTTGGTTTGTCGTGGTCAGCCTCTGGTGATGGGTGCTCACCCCTCTGCACCTAGGCTGTTCTTACGCAGATCAGAGGCTTCTCCACCACACATCTGAAAATTCTCCTCCTCCCTTTCGGTTTGCTGGGGCTCAGCAAAGCACCTGCTGCTTTTGCAAATGGACATTTGTTCAAGTCATTAACCATTAACAGTTCAGTCTCTCACAAGGGTCCTCCAGATTACCTGTCCCATCATGGTGGATTAATACATCAGGGGCCCATGTCCCTGGGAGTTGTGCTTATTGTTAAGGCTGATCCCTGAAAAAATGGGTTTTTGTGATTCATGTGCTGCGCTCTCTGAGCTAACTCTGGAGAGGGGAGAGCAGGAGAACAACTCACAGGTCATGAGGAGGCTGTGTCTCCTCTTAATCTTGCTGATACAGTCTTCTCTGGAGGGGCCTGGGGACAGAAGTGCTGGGGAAGAAGGTCTGAAGTGGGACAGCGCTAAGGAGGGAGAAGGAGCTCCATGAGAGAAGTAGCAGAAATGAGAAACAATTTGGGAGCAGCATGGATCAAAGCTTTTCAAAATGGAGGGCAAATGGGTCAGGGGAACTTTTAGGAGGTGCTGCTCCCTGAACTTAGTTCTGGTGTGCTGTGACTTTTTGTCTGCAGGATCTGTTTGATGAAGAGGATGACTTGAGGAAAACCAAGAAGGCCAGGAGGAAAATTATCCGAACCACATCAATGACCAGAGTAACATCAGCATTTACAATATGATCAGAGGGATGAAAGGGATTCCCTCTCTCCCTTCCCTGAAGTGGAGAGAGTGAGGGGTGTTGGGAAGGGGGGATGCTGGCACTGGTGTAGAGCAGGGGAGAGAGACCTTGGCTCTGAGAAGGAGCAAAACTCTTGCCATTAATGAGCTAGCTTGTTGCTCAGAGCCGTATCCCAGTTCATGCTCTGTATTGTGTTCAGCCTGGCTTTGTATCAGTGGCAATCTGTGTGCAGCACAGTTTTGACTTGCTGCTGTGACGTGGTCTCTTTCCTTTTTTGAGGAAGGGCAAGGTAGGCACAAGGAAAGGTGAACTATTAACAGCTCCTCTGCATGTCTGCAGAAGGGAGGAGCTGCTCTGCCAGACCCTTGCTCTCCAAACTTCTCATCCCTGTTGACTTCAGCCCTGCGGATCCCTGGCCACCTTCTCCCTGAGTTTGTTCCCCATCTTTTCTTGCTTGAAGGCAGTATTGCTCAACCAGATGTTCTGGGGAGAAAAAGGATTTAAACGGAGTGCTGTTCCAGCCTGTAGCAGAGAAAGTATGAGTCCTTGCATTCTCCCTCATGCCCAGACAGTGGCTTCTTGTGGGGTACAGAGGTAGTCCAAGTCCTACAGCAAATTTAAATAGAGAGAGAGAGAGAGCAATCGTAGCTGACCTTGGACCTCTGGACAGCATGTTAGAGAGAATAACCATGGCCTGTATGTTAGTCAGCTTGGAACGTTGCTTGATAATTCTGCTGATCTTTTTTTTCTTCCTTTCTTTTGTTTTAGCAACCAAACTTCAAGCAGAAATTTGTGGCTTTGCTGAAGAGGTTCAAAGTGACAGAAGAGGTAAGAAACAGGAAAGCTGGCAATGTCTCCTGCAGATGTGTAGGTGTCAGAGTACAGGTTCCCACTCACTGAGCGCACAAGTCTCATGAGCTCAGGGATGTGCCAAAGGTGGTGTGAGACATGACAGAGACTAGGATGTGGCTTTTCCAAAGCCTTCTGCCTCAAGAAGGCAGCTCTGAGCCTTGTGCTCAAATCAAAAAGCACCTTCCTGTTAGGGAGAGGTGCCCAAGGAAGAAGAGTGCTGTCACTCACTGGCTCTGCACCAGGAGCTGGCATTGCAGGGGCAATCTTGTCCAGTTAGACTGACCACAGGCTAACATCAGCCTGTGGATGGCTTGTCTTGGCTGACAGCCCAGGCTAAGTGTGCAGCACAGCCAGTGAAGGTCCTCCCAGGTGTCTGAACTGCCAGTAAGTGTGATGGGTGTCTGAGACTCCTTTGGATGTCATGCTCATGGCACCCTCCTTTGGCCCAATGACAATGTCACTGGATTCTTCCACAGCCTGGATTTGCCTCCCTGAGGTGGGAACAGTGCCATGGTGTGCCTCATGACTGACAGGCAGCTTGTACACGCCTGTTCTGGGATGCAGGTATCTCCATATCTCTTCACTGCTGTCTGGGCTTGGTCCCATAGGTCCTGGACTCTGACCCTGTAGACCAGACCCAGGAGGTGGAAGAAGACCTGGGCTTGCTCTATGACAGCCTGGAAGAGTGCAACAACAGTGACAGTGGCCCAGAGATGGAGGACAATGAGAGTGTGCACAGCACACCCAAGCCCACCCTGAGGTAAGGGTTGTAGGGAGTCCCTGGCCAACAGCACAGCCTATGAGACCTGAGAAATGCTCTCCAACACCTTTTTGTTGCTTGGGCTAATGCAGGCATTGTCTTGTATCCACTCCCACTGCCATCTTCTATTGGCACCACTGGCTCCTCACTTAAAACTGCCCATTAAATCTGGCTTCCTTCACATTTAGTCTCATTTTTCTGCCAGCCTGATGCTGCCAGTTTTCTGACAGTGATCTGCTGGAAGAGTCTTATTTGATCTAAGCCCCGGCTGCTCCCAGCTCTTTCTGCTGAGAATCTTGGTGTTCTGTGGGCTCTCCACACTGAAGCATGCCTGTCTTTTGAGCATTTTGTGACTGCTTGGACCAGTCCTTGTGAGCTGTGCATGCTGTGTTCCCACCCTGTGTGGAGATGTGACCAGCAACCATCAGCACTGTTCCTCACCCCATTCCCCAGCCACTGGTGACTTGCTCTGCCAAGAACTGCTGACTTAGCACAGGGGTCTCCAGTGGATCATGCAGGGAAACCAGGCTTTGCTCCCATGTGATCTGTGCTCACCTGGCCTCTCTGCTCATGGCTCTTGTGCTTTTGTGCTGTCTTTTTGTGGAATAGTTGCCTTTTATTGTCTTTCTACTTGACTGCATCATAGTCCACTGGGTCTCTTGTAGTCAAGCCAAGCTCTCTTGGCATCATTGTTTCTCTAGTTTTTATATATAAAATCATAGAATGGCCTGGGTTGGAAGGGACCTGAAAAATCATCTAGTGCCAACCCCCCTGCCATGTAAAAAAATATATATGTATGTATACATATACATATAAGAATATGATTTGGGGTAGTGGGTATTCCCTCTGAAGGTACTTAGCAGGAGTAGCAGGCATGGTTTGCACAGGCAAACTGTTTGAAATTAAATCTGCTGGGTTCTGGAACCCACGGGCCACTTGGGAAAAAACAGGAACATGATAGAAGTCGTGTTTTCCACAAACCCACAAGTCACTGTGAAGGAGACAGCAGGCACATGGGCAAGCTGCTTAAGTGATCTGCTTGGACTCCAAAAGGAGTTTTACATCATCTCTCATCAACAGAGACAGAGGTGCTATGGAGGTCTTTCTGTGGTCAGACAGTGGTTTATGTATGTAAACTATGCGAAACTGTAAGAAAAGTCTATTGAGAGTATTTAAATGTAAGACACACCCCCCCCCCCCCCTCCCCAATTCTGCAAGTGCCTACTTGCAAACATCTGGTTGCTGGAACAGCATTCCAGAGTGAGTGCTGGTTTGTGCTGGTACCTGCCATTACAGTCTTCCTGGGGTGTTTGGTGCTGTTTCTGGAAGGAAAGCCTGTTGGGCTCTCAGCTGTTCTTCATCCTGTTCACAAAGTGTCCCTGGCTTGGTTTGGTCTCTGGTACCTCAGCTTCTGGCAGTGCTGAGTGTGTATCCCTTGAATTCACAAGGGAATACTTCACAAAATTCTGGGACTCTGTTTTTTCTAAGGAGATGTGGAAGCTACCTGCCAAGGTGTTTCATGTAGCCTTTGTGGTTCCCAAGTGCTGTGTAGCCTTCTCAGGGGGTAAATTACAGCCCAGCCTGTAAATCTGAGGTGATGCTCACGCTGGATTTCTTGTCATAGACAGACTTGCTGGACACTGTGAAGGTCTCTGTGGAGCAAGGGCATTAATGGTGTGCAGTCCTCAATGGTGAGAAGTGGCTGGTGCCCTGGATTGGGCCAGTGGTGCTGGGAGCTGATCCCTTTGATCAGCCAGGACATCAGTTTGCTCCTGCACTGGGGCAAAACTGGAGCTGGAACCGAGGCTGTTAGGTAGGACCTCAAATCAGACCTGCTGATTGAAGAACAAAGGTGAAAGAGCAAATGTCTTCATAGGTGACTGGGCAAATGGATGAGACAAGGGGGGTTAATTCATTTAGAACGGAAGGAGGCTGTGCAGAAGGACCGGGCTTTACCTAAATCTCAGTGTGCTGGGACGTGGGCTCAATCATGCCTGTAGGAGGAGAGCCTTTAAACTGCAGAGCCTTTAAATTGCAGAAGCGCTCTGTGCTTAATGTGACATCCTTGAGGGATGAAAGCTTCTGAATTGCAAGTGACAGAGGGCACAAACAAACACAGCTTTCCTGGGGAAGGGTGAGACAGCCCAATTTAAATGGAGTGTTGAAAGCCATAGGAAGTATATTACAATCTAGACACGTCCAATGTCTAAGAAAAAGGAGGGAATGAAGATACCTCTTTGTGGTGCCAGTGGCACCAAGGGTATGTCACATCCTGGTGAGATTCCTTGGGACAGGATAGAGGAGTATGGAAGAGATGCTGATTGAGGGGTGAACTACTAGAAAACCTACATGTTTTTCTGGTTTAACTCTTAAGTTACTAATGTAGTCTGTATGGATTGAAATTTCTGGCTGGGAAAGGGCAATTGTAGAGTAATGACTGTATAGGGTGGTGACAATGTCTGCAATTTTGTCGCAGAGAATGGAGGGGTAGAGAGAGAAGAAATACGTTAGTAAAAGAAGACATACCGGTGTGGCTTGTAGAAAATATCCCACCAGGGCACTACTGTGACTCTAAAGCTGAAGCATTTCATGATGTGAAGCAACTGGTGACAGCCAGCGAGGGGAAAATCAAGCCTTGACTTTTCCCAACTGGTATATCAACACTGCTGCTGAGGAGCTGCTCTGTGTGGGAGCCATCATGTATTTACAGAGATGGAATGTCCTTTTAGGAGCAGTAAAACCTGACAAACACTGTTGTGCCTGGCAGTACAGCATGCTGTATACAGATGAGGAAGCATGCTAAAAGAAGAATAAAAGGAGCAGGCAGGATGTTCAGAGGTGTGGAGGTATCCTGCAGATATATCCTGATGAGAAAAGTAAGAAACAATGGCAAGAAACTCTGAGAGAGTCCTAACAGAAGAACTTTTCTGTCTCTCATGCCTCAGTGGCCGTCCCTGGAAACCTGCAACCTCATAGCCCCATCTGCACACTAGGCACATCAGGTGGAACATTTCCTGGGAGTTAATGAGCACATACACACAGCTTAGAGGGAATCTAGCTCAGACCTCCTGCAGGAAAGTCACACATTGCAGGTGGATTCTGGTTGCCGTAAAGGTCCTTGGAAAACTGGCAAGTGAGATCAAGTGATAGACCCTGCTTGTTTCCTAAAGACTGGTCTTGGAGCAGCCCACAGGCTGTGAAAGGGGTCCTTGGCAAATAAATAATGTGTGGGAAAAGGGTAAGCAAAGGTGGAAGTTCGCACTGTAGTGGCAGAGACTGTCCTGGCTTCCCCAAGAGAGTTCCTGCATGAATTGTGGTGACTTGAAAACAGGACCTTGGAGCTGCACTATGCAGCTCTACCAAAACGTCACTTCAGAGACCGAAAACTTGGCAAATTCAAGTACTGCACTACCTGAGGTGTGGTTCTGTGTGCAATACCGAGATCTTCAGAGCCTTGGGAAGGGGGAAGGCAGAAAGGGTAGGTGAATGCTGCAGTTGGAAGTGTGCAGCAGCAGCAGCAGGAAGAGGCGAGGGGCCATCCCTGGAAAAGGAGGAGCAGAAGGGAAGGCAGCAGAAGTCTGTGGAAGCTATGATGGTGTGCAGAGGAGGCAGAGAGGTTCAGAGGCACACTGGAGTTGCGATGTTGACAGAGACCACATACCGGTGAGATGGGGCAAGGTGGCAGCTCCTCATCTCCACTGCAGGGGTAGGGAATCACCTGAGGCAGAAAGCACCAGGAGACCCTGCCTTCAGCTCCCCAGGTTCACAGGGGGCACTGCTGACAGGTCTGCTCCTCAGCTGTGCATCGCCCAGACACTTGGCTGTCTGGCCCTGTGTCCCACTGAGGACCTCTCCACAGAGCTCTGTGCTTGGGACAGGCCGGTGGGGTTATGCTGGGATCATGGTGACTTCGTTCCTCTCTTATTCCTGCCTTTTTCTCTCCCGTCTGTCTGTCTGTCCGTCCGTTCGTCTGTCTGTTTCTCTGCAGGCGTTTCTTTGAGGGAGTCTCTCATTCTGGTTCCCAGACTGAGATCGGCAGTCTGCACAGCCAGAAAGGGCAGGATCAAGAGTCGGGCAGCCCTGTGAGTTACACCACCACCACCACCTCTTGCCCCTTTCCCTTCCCAGCTAGCCCAGCACCCCCACAGTGCCTGCACTCTGAGACCACAGCTCCTGGCAGCACCTACCTGGGGCTGTTCCTTTCCTTCTTTCCTCCTCTTTTTCCCAGCACAGGCAGACAGGTAGCAATGGGGGGCATCCTCTGGGGCCAGTCCCAGGGGGATGCCTGACTCCCCTGTGGGAGTGTGTGTTCTGTGAGGCCAGGTGTGGGTCACTGGCAGCTGCCCTGCACAGAGTGCTCCATCCTGCTCTGACCCCACTCCCTGTCCTCCAGGGCGAGGCAGACAAGCGGAAGCCAGGAGCACAGCGACCACAGGAAGAGCCAGGAGCGGAGGTCCCTGCAGTGGTGAGTCCAGGCTATGGGATGTGGAGCTCTCTCAAACCCCACCTTGCTTTCTGGAGTACAGGGGTGCCCACCAGGCTGGGAGCAGGACTGGGAAGACAAGTAGGTTGTGCTGGAGATCAGCAAGACTTGAAGGAGTGTTAGAGTCTGCAGGAGGTGCAGCCCAGCCCTCCCAAGGCCCTGCAGCCTTGGCTCTCCGGGAGGGCTGCCAGGAGTCTCTTGATGATGGGCACCCATGGGTGCAGGGGTGCTCCGTGTAGGAGCGAGGAGAGCAGTGTGTGTGAAGTGACTGTGTGGCCCTCAGGAGCTGGCGGCAGAGGAGCCATGTTCCCGGCTGGCCCCCGTAGACGCTGCCATGAGGGAGGGCAGCATGGACAGACTGGCCCAGCTGGGCCCTGGGACCAAAGCCGAGCTCCCCAGTGCTGTATCCCCCAGGTAAGGCAGGTCTGTGCCCCCTGCCAGGGCTGAGCAAGCTCACACTGGCTCCCTGAACTGAGTGAGGGTTGCTGGAGATGAGAATTCCTCAACAGTTTTGCCTCTCCTGCTTCTCCCTCACAGCAAGGCAGAGAGCAAGCAGTTGTGGCGTCCCCGCAGCACCTCTGTCAAGGACCGGCAGAGCTCAAAGGGACAGGGTGGCCGTGCCAGCAGCCTGGACAGTGAGAGCTCTCCAGACTCATGGCATAGCACGCAGGTGAGGCCTTTGGGAGCCATCCCATCTGGAGGCTTCTTACTCGAGAGCTTTGCCAAGTGTTCAGCCATGGGCAGAGTGTCCAAGGCGGCTGACTGGAGTTAACCTTCGTGGTGATGCTGTCACAGGTGCCTCGAAAGTCTGTTTACGATCAGCTGAACCAGATCCTGGTATCAGATGAGCAGCTCCCCGAGAGCATTGTGCTGGTGAATGTCGCCGAGTGGCAGGGGCAGGTGAGTAGATGTGATGGGAGCTGGATGCATAGGGGCAGCTGTAAGCAGGGTGGATTCTCCCAGTCATAGCAGGGTTTCCTAGCGAAACTGGCTGTGCCCTCCTCTGCCCCATTGTGGCCCTTCCTTCAGGGAGACAGTGCATTTATGTGGTGCTGAGCCACGTACACAAGAGTCAGGTGTGTCTCCTCCATCACATGGCATCACTGGGTCCTCAAAGCATGGATGTTCTGATCAGTCCCAGAAAGACTGGCTAGCAGACTGTACCTTAGGCCCTCACTGCTTGGTCCTGGCTCCCAGGAACCCCATGGTTTGTTGGAGAGCTTTGTTGGATTCCCTGGCAAAGGGCTCCCTTCTTCTGTGGGCACCAGGCCCTGGGAAGCAGCAGAGGTATTTCCCAGTGAGAGATGGAAGAGTGTCACCTGCCACTCCCAGGGAGCATTAACTACATCATCAGAGCAGGGCAGGGTGTGAGGACAGGCCCAGCCCCTGACAAGCATATGCCTCCCCCATACCTGGAGCTCTAAAGCTAAAGCTTTTGACGGCTAAAGGTGAGCAGGGAAATGTACATGTGTGCAAACATGCCAACACGCAATTAGATAAAACACCTTTGAGGCCCCTTCAGAATCCTGCAGCTACATCTGGCATCCCTAGTGGTGCTGGAAAATTTTGTGGCAGAAGAAAGGGCTTCTCAGTGAGAGGCAGTGGAGTCTTGACTCAGGCTGTGCATTCTTGGCTTGTTCCACTTGTCCTGGGTAGGGAAAAAAGGGTCAATGCCCACTCCCAGAACCAGCCCCCTTGTCTGGCTTGACTGCCTATTTTACCACTGTTGACCTGCATGCAGACGCCTGAAGAGACAGAAGGATTTTGGAGTGCCCCAGTGGGAGAGAGCAAGAGGAGGGAATGAGCAGAGGCAGACTGAGCCTAGAGCTGGGCCCTGCTGTGGGATGGCAGGATTTAAATCAGAGGGTCTCTGGACCAAACTGCTTATCTCAAGGACTACAGCCTGGTTCTTGGGACAGTTTCGCCCTTGCCATGGCAAGGGTGGTGACTGCTGCGCTCAAAGGCGAGAGCAGGGGGCTGGCTGGCCCCTAGAGCAGAGCTGGGAGGAGCGGGGATGCTCAGGATGCAGCCGTGAGTGACCTGATGGTTTTGGCCTCCCTGTATACCATGGGTGGGGACACGTGTCCCAGCTTTAACCAGGGGGGCACGGGACCCGGGGCAGGCATGGGCTGGTGCTGGCCAGCACAGCCATGCCTCCAGGGTGCCTTAACCTGAGCTCTCTGAATTGGCAGTACGTGAGTGAGCAGCTCCAGGCGCACAAGCAGTTGGTTGTATCCACCTGCTCCGTGGCGGACATCCAGGCAGCCTTCAACACCACTGTCTCCCGCATCCAGCGATAGTGAGTACAGCTTGGGCTCAGCCTGGTGGCATCATACGGATTCAGAGAAGGGCTGGGTATGGCCCTGGATCTCCAGAGCTCATTAGGACCCTTTGGGGTTGTGGACACTACTATAGAAGCAGGTGTAGACCCTGGGGAAAGTGGGGGGTCCCAGTACTGCATTTGCCCATGGCAGTGCACACCAAGCTGGATATTCTCAGCGATGGGTTTTTGTCAGCTGGCCTGGCAGGGCATGTCCCCTGGCCCACCTGCTGAGCCACTGCACACCCCTCACCGTCTCCTTTCCTCTCCCTCTGGCAGCTGTAACTGTAACTCCCATATGCCTCCCCCGGTGAAGGTGGTGGTAGCAGGGGACCAGAGCTACCTGAGTGTTGTCCTCCGTTTCTTTGTGGAGCAACTGGCTAGCAAGACACCCGACTGGCTCAACTACCTTCGCTTCCTGCTTGTGCCACTGGGTGAGAACCACCAGGAGCCCAGCCCAGGGCTGTCCTCTCCCACCTCCCCAGATTCCCCTGCCTGAAGCCAACACTGCCCTTTTCCCCTGCAGGCTCTCACCCTCTGGCCAAGTACCTGGCCTCGGTGGATAACAAATACAGCACTCTCTTCCTGGACACAGCGTGGCGGGAGCTGTTCAGCAGGGCTGAGCCACCCACCGCAGGTGAGGAGCGGGGCTGGCTGGTGTCAGCAGTGCCCTGAGGGGGTGCCCAGCTGCTGCCCTCACTGCTCTTTGTGCCTGCAGACACTGTGGACATAGCAGGTCGTGTCGCCCAGTTCATCGCAGGAGCCAGCCTCTCTCACCAGCTCCCCATCTCCGAGGCCATGCTGACCTACAAGCAGAAGAGGTGAGTGTGGCCCCAGGGCTCCTGTCCTCCCTCATGCGGCCCCGGTCTGGGATGTGCCCAGGACGGGGATGTGGGACACAGGGGACAAGTGAGTGAGGCCGTGAGTTCCATTGATGAGCAGCATGGTGCTGAGGAAGCTGGGTTCCCACAGTGAGAGGCCTGCAGCACCATTCCCTGCCACCTCCCGGTGTGCTTGGCCCCTCCAGTAGCTGTGACTGGGACAGCCCCAATGGTGGGGACCAGCTGCCAGAGTTGGGATGGGCTGGGCGGGGCTGCCAGCTGGTACTCTGCTGCCCGGGGGTTGATGCTCATGTTCCAGCTGCACTCTCACCTCTCCCTTCTCTTGGTTTCTGGCACCCAAGGAAGAGAAGTCTCTATTTTGATTTTTATATCAGGTATTGGCTTGTGCTTGCTGTGCCGCTGCCTGGCCCCTCCCTGCCTTTCCCCATGTGCCTCCATCCCTCTTGCTGTGCAGAGGAGCCGTGACCCCACAGTGGGGCAGGGCTGCCCTCCCGCATGCAAGCCCTTTCCCAGCACTGGAGGGGACAACTCCTTGCCTCCTTGTGTAGTGTGCCCTGTGCTGCCATGTTGGGGACAGGGGGTCTCAGGGAGGGAGGGCAGAGGAGATGGTCCTAGTGGACGTGAGCCAGCATTGAGCCCTGCAGGTGCAGGGCTGTCTGGGCACAAGGTTAGTAGTCACGTAGGAATCGGTGCTCAGCACACCCAGACCCTGACCAGCGTATCTTCCTTCTGCAGCCCCGACGAGGACTCCTGCCAGAAGTTTGTCCCCTTTGTGGGGGTGAGTGTGTTGAGGGGCCAGCAGGGGCTGAGGGGAGAGGTGCAGTGCACAGTCCTGCTGATGCTGGGTATCCTCTGGTTTGTCTGTCCTTGCAGGTGGTGAAGGTGGGCCTAGTGGAGCAGTCTTTCAGTGCCTCCGGTGAGTCCCTGGGAACCCCCAGGTCTTCTCCACTGTGGGAGGCCCTTGTTGGTGTCTCCCAACCCCTCAAACTCGCACTTTTCCTCCCCAGTGGACTCGGATGATGCCACAGTCTGCACCCCCTCCCTGCTGAGCTCAGCACCAGCCTCCAGTGCAGCTGTTCCCTATGGCAAGGAGACCGTGAGCACCCCGCCACCCTCTCCGTCCGTCAGCAGTGGCCTCTCGGGTGCTGGGTAAGAAAACAAGGCCCCCTCAGCCTGAGGCGGCAGGGGGAGAGGAGCAAGGGCAGCACCTGTGTGCTGCATGTGCTGCCCATCTTGCCCAGGTCTCTGAGCCCTGGTGTGGAGGTGATGGGCCTGCAGGTGGACTACTGGACAACACAAGGGCTGGATAGAAAGAAGGAGGGTGACAAGCGGGAGACGGGTATCAAGAACACGCTCAAGAGCAACTTCCGCTCACTCCAGGTCAGCCGCATCCCCAGCACAGGGGAACTGGTGCCCCCCAGCACCATGGCCATGACCGTGGTCACCAAGGAGAAAAACAAGAAAGGTAACCAAGCCCACTCTGGGATGCTCTCTGGCTGTGGGGCCACAGTCCTTTGCAAAAAGGGTGGGGGGAGCCTGCAGGAGGGCAGGACTGAGACATGGCCCAGCAGGGGTCAGTCAGTGCACTGGGGCTGGGGCTCCCATTCAGGGCCAGGTGGGGACATCCTAACATTGGTCCTTGGTCTGGCCTTGGTCCCCAGTGATGTTCCTGAGCAAGAAACCAAAAGAAAAGGACTTGGAACCCAAAAGCCAAGTCATTGAAGGGATCACACGCCTCATCTGCACAGCCAAGCACCAGAACACCATGTTGCGAGGTGAGGGCAGGTACCAGCCCCTTGGGGCTGTAGCGGGGCAGATGAGGCAGCACAGGCTGGCTGTGGTAGGGCTGTGCCTCACTGCACCCTCTCTTCTCAGTCTCCATAGATGGGGTGGAGTGGAACGATGTGAAGTTTTTCCAGCTGGCAGCACAGTGGCCAACACACGTCAAGTACCTCCCTGTGGGCATCTTCGGCTACTCGAAGAGTGTGTGAGACATTGGGGCATCCCTGGAATGGAGCTGCAGTGGGTTGCAGGAGGAGACAGGGAGATGGACATGCTCTTGTCCCTATCTTCTGCAGACCAATCCCTGCCTGCTCAGTGGGGGGGGGATACCACACTTGCACCCTGTGGGCCAAGACCCGTGAAGGTGAGGCCAGTGAGACCGGGTCCATGCACCCTCCAACACCAGCCAGGACACCATGCCATCTGCCTCCCGTGACCCCCAAGAGCAGCCTGGGACAAGGGTTGGCACCAGCCAGCAGGGCCCCAGGAAGGGCTCTGGGCCCCACTCCACAGCTGCACCTGCCAAGCCAGCCCTGTAGCCAGCCTGGGCCCCAGCTGGCCTGGACCCAGGCAGGTTCCCCAGTGCTGCAGCCAGCCAGATTGCTCTGTGCAGGGGCAGGTGCTGAGCAGGGCCCACCACCCCTCTACCACCCTTGCCAGCCCCACTGCCAGCCTTGCACTGCTGTGCTGGCCCTGCCCTCTGCAGCACAGCCTCAGCAGCTTTTCCAGTCCCCCTGCAGCCCTGCTGCTGAGGCTGTCCTCTTCATCTCCCCATCCTTTCCCAACCAGCCCTCCCCCATGGTGCTGCCAGCTGGAGGTGTGGGATGAGGGCACCTGAGTTTTTTTTTTTACAAGATTCTATTTTTTTTAAATTTATTGTATGGTTACTTTTCGGGATTAATTTTAATAAATTAATGCTGTTACCATTATAGCAGGGTATGTGTGTGTGTG
>VZRQ01007807.1:7101-25549 GCA_013397975.1 Machaerirhynchus nigripectus | reverse complement strand
GTGCCCGCATTCTCCACCACTTGCTGGGGGGCTTTTCTGAGATGCGCAGGGAGGAGGGGAAGCAAGACAGACACTTGATGCAAGCAATAGCAAGCTTCCACTTTATTGTTACACTACGTAGCTTTTTATCTGTTCCAGTTAATTATGCATACTTGTTCACATTCGTTTCCCTATTATAGTTTGCTAACTAAACATTCTTTCGGGACTTTCCAGCTTGCTCAAGGACACTCCGTCCTTGCTTAGCACAACATCTTCCTCCTAGTAGCATTCCACTCAAATCTTCCCCACACAAAGGGACCCCTTCCCCTGTTCCCAGAAAATGACATGAGGGTGTAAAGAATAACCTCTGTTTGCTAGCCATACCCCCTCCTGGCTACTGCAGAAATTAACCCTGTCCTGGCCAGAACCAGGACAGGCAGATATTCATGCTTTATGCATTTAAATCAGGCACCTCAGCCAACAGCCTAGGTTCTCTACCAGAGAGCAATTCAGAGCCCCAAATTCAGACTTTACCTCTCTGTTCCGATTATACAGGTAGTCTGAAATTAAACTATTTATGCTGCTTGCCTGCAATCAGTCTCAAGGAGGTTAAGTTCTTATTAAGCACAATGTCCCGAATAAGAGCAAGAAAACACCACAGCTCTTGCTGCTCTAGATTTATATAACAGCACCTGAACGCCAAAGTACCCTGCAAGACACTAAAGTAACAGCGGAGAATTCCTGTTGCAGAGAGCTTACCACCTAGACAGGAAACATGCACTAAAGGGGGAAATACACAGAGAAAATGCTCTACTATCAATTCTCACAGTTTAAAGCCACAAGAGTCCAGGCATTTGACATTGTTCTCAAAGCCTCAGCCCTGAAACAACATCAAAATGAAATCAGGCTTTCTTGGGAGGGAAAAGGGTTTTTAAATGTTAGCTCAGCATATCTAAGATGCCAAAAGGCAACTCAAAAATAATTTTTAGGCCTGGGTCTTTACATCAACTATCTGATTTTTGATTACTTGGCTTTGGCAATACTATGAAAATCAAGCTCAGACAGGGCTAGCGACAAGAAAGAGATCAGAACCCAGGGTCACAGAATAACAGTCCAAACTTAAGGCACCAATTACATACAGAGTTTTTCCAGCTTCACAATACAGATAAGCAGCTGGCTACCCATACTTTAAGCATCTCCATTTGAGTACTCCCTGCTTGGTAACTATTTTATTTTACAGAACAGCCTCATTGAAAAAAAAATTCACTTTTCATATGTACTTTGGACATCAGTACTTTGGCAGAAGAGGAATGAAATCACATTCCTTACATACCACAGGCATTCCACATTAAGATGCTTGAGCAGGCACTGGTCAGATTTTGAAGAGCAGAACAGCAGTGGGATAAGTCAGAAAGGCACTGGATTAAGAAACAGGAGTAGATAAAGTTACTCAAGAACTGACAAAAGAATTAAAATGAAATGCAGGCAAGCAAATGTTTCAAATGCAGATAAATTCCCTTGTGCCACTAAGCTGTGGCTGAAACAGCAATTGCAGGAGACAATATCTTAGTGGTACTAACAGAAGTTTAAAAAAATGACCTACATAGACTGAGATCGCCTTGCATGCAGGCAGCACCACAGGTCCACAGATAATGTCTGCGGTGTCCTTGTCTACTTGGAAGTGCCCACCAAAAAAAGGGTATGGTCAAGGTTATTAATTACAATGTTCAAGGCAAAGCAAGTAATATTGCCATAACTGAAAGAACACATACAAAAATCCACAGTAAGGGGACTACAGAATTAGGTCATCCAACTGATTCAAGTTGCAAACTGCTCATAAATGCAATGGGAGTCTTTCACCCAGACCAGTTGCTCTTATCTGTTTCACAGGTAAAAGTAATAATCTGGGCTAGTAGAATGCAATTTGATTGTGGTAGGAAAAAGCAACTGCTTTAATAAACTTGACTGAGAGTAGAAATCTGTATCACTAAACACACATGGATCCAGAACCTGCACAACAGCTGTATGAGAAGTGATTTTAACATCTAAACTATACCTTTCCAGCCACAACATGCAGGACAGTTGTGCCATTTATTTGGGTGGGTTAGAATGACTCCTAACCTTCAACAGAAAATATAGACAGGAATTAATAAAAAACTCAACCATCATGAGAATTAAAAGTTTTATTAGTGTATTCACATATTAGGCAAATGCAACACACACAAAGCTTATTTCTTAGGTTCACAAGTTCTACCAATACATTAGTCTAGTGGTAAAACTAGCATAAATTGGTAACTGCTTTGCCAATTTTTGAAAGGTGTCTGGCCCACTTTTTCAAGGCTTGATTTTTGGTATTGCTTCTATGCCCTAGTCATTATGGCATAAAAATATCCATCACTATTGTCAATTCAGTTAACAGATTAAAAGCTGTAACACTGGCCCCATTTTTGTTCTAAAAGCTATCACTAGCTGTACTTACAAAGTACAGTACTAGTGTAATGGATGAAACAATGGGAAAAACAGACCAAGACAATCCCGCTACTGCCACAATAACAAAAGAATGACAGCTAGATCACAAGCTCGTTAGTAAGATATATATTTTTCAAGTCAGAATAACCCTTCTATACAGCTTCCCAACCCATCCCCAACCCAGACTTATTTGTAGAATATATTTCAGAATATTTTTATTATGGTGCAGCTGTAGTGTCCAAGGGTTCACAATAACATGCACTGTCACAAAGAACCTAGAAGTCCTCCTTTGCTGGTCATACCTTAGCAACCACTATCCTAGAGGTTTTGCAGAAGCAACTACTTTTAATAACAAGACCCATTATGACATAATGAATGTGTATGATCTGGTATGCAAGTAAGCCATACAAAGCCACACAGATCAGAAATTTAAAATCTGTTACTGAAATATATTAAGAAGATGCATCTATTTAAAACCTATACGAAAGTGTAGTTTACTTTGGGAAAGAGTTTTTCAACGTATTTAGCTCCAAAAACTAAAGCCCACAATTTTTAGTGACATCTGTTCAATGAAAAAATACAGATGTAAGAGGTAAGCCAATAACCTTGTGTACTTAATCCAGTATCCAATGCTACAATAAATTCTCATTCCATGAGAAAAAACACTGACTTCAATGATTCAAGATAAACAAAAAAGTCCCAAATTACACCATTGCCAGCAATAATGCTGGCACCAGATTAATCAACTCAGATGGGTAGGGAAAAGTAGATTCATAGTGTGATGGATACTTGGAATTTATAATATGAATTGATTTAGGCCCCATTAAGTATATAAAATGTCTTAAGATTTCACAGATGAATCTCAAGACATTTATTTCCCTTCCAGTTGAAGGATTTTCTTTTTCTTTAAGAAGGCAGCAAAAAGTTGAGCTTTTTATGTTTAGGACAACTCAAAAATCTGCTTATATAAAAAAAATATAAAAGAATAAGGGAGTAGAGTCTTGGAATTTTATAAGAGATTTACCCAAATAGAAAAAACCCAAGCAACTATTTATGGGAACTAAAATGCAGAACAGCACAATACTGTGATATTTGAGATCATGATGCATTACCTGTACATATACTTAGTTATTCATGTTATTGATAAACCATTAGGACACTCAATTATATACCAAATAAAAACACCATTAAGAGTTTTGAGAACAGTCCCATCTTCTTTCTGAAGAAGGCATTTCTATACACTAAATTTTCATCTAGTAGCAGAGTATAGGAAACAGAATCCACAAGGTGCTTTAAAAGATGAGACCTCAAGTGCTGTTTTTCTTTTTTTTTCTTTTTTAAAAACCTTTTTAGATAGTAAACAGTTCATGGGGACCACACACAAATAACTATGACAGACGAGGTGTTATATTAAGTCTGTTGATTAGACTTGATATTTAGCCCACTGGTAACAGAGGAAGGAGTTTTACGACATGCTGGAGCAGCGTACTGAAGGGGAGCCCATCTGAGTCAATACTTTGTCCAACCATTGTAGAGGTCCATTCAGATGAAGTTCAATCCAGCAAGGAGTGCTTGTTACTGTTTGCCGCCTAGAAAATAAAGAATAGGGAAGTCAGAAAGCAGCTTTAGCTACCATAAAGTTCTCCATCATATAATCAAATGTTTCAATCTATATCTCGTACACAGAAAGATAAAAATCTACAACCATTACCATAACTGTTACTGAACTTTTTTCAGACAGTCTTTGAAGAAAAAAAACCCAACAGAAACTCCAAAACACATCTGTAAGACACATCAATAATTACATGCTTGTCCATAATACATTGAGAATATTCTGCTCTGGAGAATAAGAGCTTCAGCATTTGCTTCAAGTACACTTCAAGTACCACACCAAGAGCTTTATATCTAAAAAGAAATTCAAAACTGAAAATTGTCCAACCAATGTGGTGTTCACGTCACAGATAGCTGTGTGCAGCTGCATCGTAACCTTAAAAGAGTCTGCATGCATAACTGGGTTTGAATTTTGTAGACAATTACTGAGAAATACAGAATAGAAACCCTTGACTCTGCACTATCAGCATGGCCAAACAGCACAATACTATGATGATCATAAGGTCTGGCTTTTTTGGAGCAAATGACAAGATAAATGTATAAGGAATCTGCTAGATGTTGTCAGAAACACTATCTCAAAACACAGTGTGTGGTTATACTGTGCTAACTGATGTTACCTCAAAGGAACACTAAACTTTTATCTCAAATTTTCTGTAATCTTACACTTCTACGTGTTTTGTACTGCAACATCCTCACACAAACAACCTAAGTAAAATTGTGTTTCCGTTGTCTTCTATATAAACTTACCTATAATTTTTCACAATAGAAGCCCTTAATTAAACACCATATAGCAAGTCTCAGTAAAGCTGAAGGGCTGACAATCAAAAAAACTTCATTCACTCTCCCATATATCCTTGTTTCAGAGACCTGTTGTTCAAAAATTTTCCTTCTCATCTCCAAAGTAAAAAAATCAGTATCAGACATACTCTGCCTGAAAAATCCTGTTTTTTTCACTGTACCTGCTCCAGGCATGGGAGTTTTCCCAAACTAGACTGCCAAGACTACTGTTGCTAAGCCAGTTTTTCCTAGTAATTCTAGCTATCCCAAAGTCAAAGCAAGAAGGCATTAAGATTCAAAGGCAGCAGATTAGTCAGACACAAACCCAGCCCCTTCATTTTTACTATTGGCACTGCAACCCTTCGCTTTAAGGAAATCTGTTTATATAAACAGAGGAACTGAAAAGGCAGAAAAATTAAGCCAGAAAGAAGATGAATTTCCAAAGTTGTTGGTGATTTCATATTTTCTAGGAAAAGAAAGTAGCTGGGGTCTGTGCACTCTCAGCACTCTGGAAAACATTGTTATCTTAGCCCCAAATGTCTATGGCAAAATAAAGTGATCCAGTAGAACAACCTAAACCACAGAAAATATAATTCTATTTAGTCTCGAATCCTTTCCCAAAGAAGGAAGTTCATTATTCCAATGCTGTTAGCTCCCCTACAATGTGTTCCTCAACATGCTTCCTCAGAATTTTATAACTGGTTCTGTTCAACAACCCTAGCTTTGCACTACACTGGCAGAAGTTGATAAAATAGCAACAGTTGCTTAGCGGCTGTCTCAAAGCTAAAACTCAGCCTCTTCTACCCACAGATTTCCAGTTCTCATATCACTAAGTCTTTGCTGTAATTACCCCTCTACTGAACTCTCTTCAGAAGATGATCCTAGGCCTGGATAGTTCTTATGATAACGTGAACACTTGACTGCTGATCTGAACTTCTACCACCATCCTCAATTCTAGCTAACATGTGTTGAACAAAAAGTTGTAAACTATTTCATCTACTGAGCTTATAAGCTTGGTAAATAAACAAAATGTACCACTTTACCATACCTGTGCATTTACCCACATAGCATAAAGTGTAAGTAATGCTTTGGCTTTGACCAAGCCTGTTCTGTAAGAAACCTTTTTGACATAATGATGAAGCACAGAAGTTTTAACAAGAATGATGGATTTTACAGTGCCTCCTGGTCTATTTTGACAATTCAGACTACATTCATTTAAATTCAAGGTTGTGTTTGCAGGAGCAACCTCTTCTTGCTTCAATCACAACTTCAGCATAACTTACAGGTTTTGTGCATCAATACTTTATAAGCATCATCTTAAATAGAGATGCAAAGAAACTAGTTCAGCATTATGCCAGTAATCAGTTTCTGTGGTGTTCTGGCAGAGTTTGCACCGCAGCTTTTTTAATCCTATGATCTCTGAACAGTTTATAGATTACTAACAACAAACATTCTCCCTCCTTAGAAACAAATTTACCAAAAGGCTCCCCACTGTTTTAATTTAGCACTTACACTCCATTCAAGTTGTCTCCATATAATCTGTCTGATTAAGCCTCTTCTGTTCTGATTTGAATGTTGTATTTAATTATGTGTAAGTGCATACATATTTCTTTTGAGACAAATCCAACAGTTCTTTAAACTTGAGCCACATTCTTTTTTGTGTATCTCTTACTAACAAAGAGTTACCAATTTATTCCATTACTCAAATTTCTCATTTCATCTAATTAGACTTCTACAAAATTGGCTTCATTTATCTGAGAAGCCTCCCCCACATACTGACGCTGCTATTTACATGCATATATTTCAAGAGCAGATAAAAGAAGCAAACCCCCAAGATTCACAGTGGAACCTACACACCATTATTCAACTTCAGAAATTATATGGATTTTAAAAAAGTCATTATGTATTACAGTAGGGTATTGATATGTCAGACTTCATTCTTTCAGGGGACAATTTCTAGAGAGGTTTAAGGAATTTGTTTAAATAAAGAATACAATTGGAATCTATTCAAAAAGCAGATAAAAGGCTATTTTTTCCACTAAAAAAAAATTTTAGCAGTTTTACTACATAAACACAGTCATCTTATTCCCACAAAGTTTTTTCCATTACAAGTTCCAAAATATTTGTCATCCCTTAAATGCATCTTCTCCAGCTGTTTCATTCTGGAGAATGCACTCCAAAAGACTTAAATTCTTTCTGTCAGATACTATCAACTGCATCCCTCACCACAACTTAATGAACTCATTATACTCCACACAGAACAGGACAGAAACCAAAATGACTGTACATCTAACAAACAGCAAATAATCTCACAGCACAAACTGTGAAACTTCTAGATATTGTCAGTGATTTTGCCATAGTAAGCAAGCAAGCAGAACCAAGTGAGGGAACAGAACTTTGACAACATTCCTTGCTCAACAGCTGACTGTAATACTAAAATCAATTTCTGATCTTTATAACTTAAAAATTCAATAGCTGATGAGGGAGAAAAATGAAAATATGGGGTTCAACTTGCAGACAGCATGTCTACAGTAGCAGTAAGAAGCCTGTAGGTACAGCTTTCAAACCAGACAGAAATAGTGCATTAGCAAAAGAAGAAAAATTAACTCTAAAATTAAAACCAAAAGTTTCTTACCTGTATTCAGCTCCCCATCCTTTAACAAAACTCATTCTTATGGTACACATTCTAGTAAGCTGATAAACTGCTTCAAAACCCTGATTCACAGATTGAGCCAGAAGAGCAGCAAATTCTTGGTTATTAAAGATTTTTAGGTTGCATCCTATAAAGTAAAAAAAGTCCAAAGAGTACAATTAATCAATGAATACTTGTGTTTGCTACACAGAAGCCCAAAACTATGAAGAAACTATGAAAAGGAAAGCAAATGCCCAGTGAATACATTCACTGAATATTTTTACACAAGACCTTTGGTAAGCTACTAACCTGGTGGAATTTTGCACACAGTCGCAGGATGCCAGCCATATCTTTGATTACAGTTGGGGCTCTGAACAAAAATCGCGCTATCACTTAAGCACTCAGCAAAAACTTCTCCACCAATGTAATAGAGACGTACTCCCCTTCCTGTAGCAAAATTCAAAGGAACTCTAGTTATGATATGACCCAAGCAGATTAACAAATGAGAATTTTTTGTTTCAGAGAAGGCCAAGGTTTTTCTTTATAACAGAAACAGAAATCAATTATCTACAGGACAACACTGCTGGGCTGACAGCTGTAGCAGGAGCAGAACACAATTTACTTGCATTTTTCCTCCCACGAACACACAATAGTTGAAGGAGAAGCAGAATAATTTTTGGTCAGGAGTGAGATAGAATTTTCTAGCCATGTAATGGCTTGTAACCAAATCCAAATTAGAAAGCAGTGTTCATTACCAAATAATTTTTTACTTAAAGAAATACCAGAATCGAAATAAAAATATTAGGTTCAACAGGGTTAAAACTTGTGCTAGTATTAAAGCATCATATATAAAGCAGCACAGGCCACTATGGCAAAAAAGGAAAACAGTGTACCACTTCAACACTCTCCGCTTACATGCACCCACACTATTTCACAACCCACTGCATACCCCTTTCTCTGTACTACTTGAACAAAACCAACAGGACTTCATTTAGCCCTATTACAAAAAAAAAACAAACCAAAAACCAAAAACCACATAAGAAATATTATTGTTCACTTTTAAATTGTGATTTTGTTCTCTCTCTCAGAGTGGAAAAAAAACCTGTATGGGTTATTTCTAGCAGAAGATAAGTAATGTACAACTGAGCTCTCAAAGAAAGCTATTTATAATTAACAGGTTCTTTAAAGGCCATAGTTTCTATTCCCCCTTTTCTTTAAAACAATTTTTCAAACAAAATGTGAATTGCTCTATTAAAAAAGGTGAGAGCGCCTTACATTTTTGCTTTTCCTCATCATTGATCATTTTGATCATTCGGCACAGGCTTAGCCTGGGCTTCTGCACATATAAATTTTTATTAGACAAGCATTTGGATTTGGCATAGAGGGAACCAGAAGGTTCTACTAAAGACGTTGAAATTTTTACTAAAAATCAAACCAAAAAACCTCATGAATGTTGCTAAATAAAAGAATCCAGAAAAAAAAGGGTAGTTTATTGAAGAACCTAAAGCCAAGACACTGCATCATAGAAAACAATATTCTTTACTAACCATTACAAAGAAAATCTTAATCATGTCAAAACAGCATGTTATCTCAACTGCAGGTTTTCTCATTTCAGAAAAGCATTCAAGTACTACCAATGTTCATTCTGCATTTTATAAATTAGGATAAACTAAGCACCATGCTAATATTTTGAAATTAAAGCTTAAATTTCAATTATAAGCAACTCTGAATACAAATGCTACCTAGGGCAGAGCAGTCTAACGAGGAGCCTGAAAGCCAAAAACCTGCCCCTTGGGATACTTTGGTGCGTCATCTTTTTCCAGAAGGCAGAGAACAGCAACATGAGCAACAGAAATCCCCTACAGTCGAGTGGCTTTCTCCTGTGCCGCTTGCATCCTGACAGTTGTGTGACTGCTGCTGCCACCAGCTTAGTGACTACTGACCAAGGAAAGGGAGCTCCTTTCAGCTCTAGCCATCACTACATCTCTTTCCAATTGCAACAGGCTGTGGTAACAGAAGCAGCTATATTTCTCCCCAATTTCAGAAGCAGTGACCTCTCTATCTTTCCGCTTCTGTCCTTAGCAAGAGAGATCAAGCTCTCCTTGGCAAGCCCCAAGAGAGAAGTTCTATGGCTGGCTGCACAAGGGTGAAAGGAACCCAAAACACAGATCTGCCCATCCTACCTGGATCATTCCAGATAATTTAATGTCTAAAATGAAGTTAAAGATCAGAGATCTTTACCTATGTGTCGCCTTGTCATTTCCACTGTAGCATTTCTGTTTACATTGGAAAGCAAACCTAGACAAAATCGTTCTGAATTTGATGGATCTGTAAAGCCATCTACAGTCAGGGAAGGCTGGGATGCATGGAAGGTTTCTCCCACCCTCTGATTCAATTCATAATATGCTATTGAACACCAAAACGCAGGCTCCGAGTAAGTAACTGGTTGCAAGTCTAAAAAAAAAAATTAAAAAACAAGCTTAATACAGAATTCGAGGCTGAAAAGAAATCTATCTGCCCTGCTATTTGTCTCTCCCAGAAGCAACAGCAGTAGTCTCCTCAAAATATATTTTACTTGCTGTCATTTTTACCTACTCCAGTAAACAGAATGGAATTTAGACTTTCACACAAAGGAAGGAGGAGGGGAAGAAGGGGTGATCTAATCTGACCACAGCTCATTTAGTTCAGTACTTACATTTTGCTTGGCAAAATGATTAAGCTAATGCTGCTGTGAGTGCCAGACATTGAGACATTTCTGTTGCTTTTCTATAACTTGCAAACATTTTGGCAATGTCAAAATCAAACACTGAACCACACAAAGGAAAATATATTAATATGAAAATGATGTTTCCTTGTATTACACTAGATCTTATACTATCTCTTTATCTAAAAGCAGTTCTAAGCTCCTTTTACTCTCCCCCCCATGAGAGCTCAGTATCTTCCCTGTGCATCTTCATCTTTTCCTGAGCTGCTTCCCCTTTTTACCTACCCTAATTACTTACTAAGTGTTCTGAACAGCATTTTCCTGTCATCATTCCTTAAACAAACCCAGGGGAATCTGATCTTCCTGAAGCATTTATACAAATACACAGCAACGGTACCTGATCAAAGCAGGTGGGCAACTAATGTGGGAGCAATGATTGTGTTGTGGTTACAGGTGAAACAGTACATGAGAAGAGTAGCAGAACATATACAAGGGAGTCAGCAAGTCTCGGCAGCATTATGGATTGGCTAACATCCTTTAAACTATTTATTTTATAAATGCTAGTCCTGCATACACAACCGTATTATTCTTTCTCTTTGCTAGGAACTCAACAGTTACAGAAATAGAGTAGTAGTTAAGAAGTTATTTACCCAGCCCTATTATCATCAGGAAGTCAACCCAATAGTCTCCTCCTAATACAGTTCTTATTTTTTTAAAGTACATTTTCGGTTTTAATGTAATATAAACATAAAGAAGAGTCATCACACAGAGAAACAATTAAAAGTATTTCCAGCTTACCCAGGCTATGATTAACTGGAGAAAG
The DNA here is from genome assembly GCA_013397975.1 of Machaerirhynchus nigripectus. NCBI lineage: Eukaryota > Metazoa > Chordata > Aves > Passeriformes > Dicruridae > Machaerirhynchus > Machaerirhynchus nigripectus. The sequence goes on along the minus strand of VZRQ01007807.1, from coordinate 14,554 downwards.
ACTACTAGGAGACAGCTCTGCTGGAGATCCTGTTGAAGCAATAAAGATTGTTTCAGAGCAAATGACTCTTGTTATTTCAGATAAGTAGGAATAACCATTATCTAGATACAGTTTTACATTGAAATTCTTCGGAATTTCAGAAATCCTCAGAAATCCTAACACCACTTTTCCAGCATATCACACACTTATTGTGAATTAAGACTGCATTTAATTTTCCAGACTCATGGGACCCTACCCCTCCTCAAAAAAAATTAACATCTTAGTGTTGTATTTGGCTGAGCTTTCACTTCATGCACATTCTGTGAACATAACTTTATTTATGTGCTTGTCACAGAATCATAGAATGGTTTGGATTGGAAGGGATCTTAAAGATCATGTCGTTCCAAACCCCCTGCCATGGGCAGGGACACCTTCCACTAGACCAGGTTGCTCAAAGCCCCATCCAACCTGGCCTTGAACACTTCCAGGGATGGGGCATCTGCAGCTTCTCTGGACAGCCTGTTCCAGTGCCTCACCACCTTCACAGGAAAGAATTTCTTCCCAATATCTAATCTAACCCTGCCCTCTGTTAGTTTGAAGCCATTGCCCCTAGTCCTATCACTCCATGCCCTTGTCCAAAGTCCCTCTCCAGCTCTCTTGTAGCCCCTTTAGGTACTGGAAGGTGCTCTAAGGTCTCCCTGGAGCCTTCTCTTCTCCAGGCTGGACAACCCCAACTCTCTCAGCCTGTCGTCATAAGAGAGGTGCTTCAGCCCAGTGAGAAGGTAGTGACTTCTTCCCAAATTCAGTGGAAAAAAAGCTAAGAAAAAGTGGACGAGACAAGCAAGATATTGCCTCTATTCTCAAAGGAGAGGGTTTATCTCTAGAAGAACAAGCTGGATTTCCTCATTTGAGATTATTCTTTCCTGGAAGGAGGAAGGAAAATTTTAGAAAAACATGAACTCTCCAACACAATTTGTGCACTTGTAGACAAAATACAAAGAGGCTTTGCACAGAATTATCCCTACAATGATTGCTGATATCAGGCTTTTAAAATTAAGGTAGCCATTATCACATAGTGGGAAAATATTGCAGTTCTTTTGGAAACTGGTGCAGTTGATTCCAACTAACTGAAAAAGATTGCTAACATTAGCTAACCAAATACACTCAAGTCTGCCAGCACATAGCAGGATGTTCTTATCCAGCACATTAACTGTTCTTTGACCAAGTCTAAAGCCGACCACATTATCTAGAAACTCTTTCATACAAAAGCATGGATGCTTAATATTTCTACTACTCTTTCCATAGAGCCTTCCATACAAGAATTGATTTGAAACATGGCAGAAGTGATAAGGTACCAGAGGTAAGAGACAGGTTCTCAAAATTTAGAGTCTGTAACTTGTTTAGGCCAACAGACATTGCTTCAATGAACCTGTTTTCAGAAGGTAAAGTTGGGGATGGTTAAACCAAATCAGCTATTAAAATCTGATGAAGACTTAATTAGACCTGTATGCTTTTGTTACAAAACAAATGTAATGTACTTAATATGGCACAGAATGTTTTAAAAGCATTCCCCTAACAAAATATTAATTTGTTCACTGAAGACTGAAAGTAATATTTTAAACAGAAAACACCAGGTTGTACAGAGGAAAATTGCCATCATCTTTTAGGCTGAATTCATGCTGCTATCCAGAGGGATCACAGCTAGTAATCCCAAGTTTTGAAAGTAGTTACCTGTATCCATGCTTTGGTTCAACTGCAGGTCATTTGTTTCTCCATCTTCACTGATATATCCTGGAGGTGGTGTTTCTGTCAAAAAAACCCAAACAAAACACCTAATGGTTCAATGACTGGGTAAATTTGTAAGATGTAGCATTTGGAGTTTTTGTTCTCAAGTCCTCATGAGCTCCATTCAATACCTAAATACTTTATTAGGTCATTTTGCCATCCCATTCTCCTTCCAGTAGGTCTTCAAACCCACTACCTGCCTTGTCTATGTAAAACGTATCATCTCTTGTATGCCAGACAACTGTTCAAATATGTTATATAATTAACAGATAATCCATGTCTTTTCCATTTAAGACAAGATACTTTCACTAGAATAAGTAACAGTTTTGCAATCGTGATCAACAGCTTTCACATTTAGTAGAATTACAAATAAAAAAACCCCCACATCTGGTGACTTGCACAAAAAAAAATCATGTGAGCTATCTATATGTACTATAACCATCAGAACAGATACCCTCCCATGCCTTATAGATTTGAAGGTTATTTTTCAGTTCAATCCCCAAATCTATTTTTCTTCATTACCCAAAAGTTGATTTCACTCAATAATAACTATATTATTTAATTAGTTACACTGCACAAGCTCTATTACCATTATTACTTCCAAGGTCTATTAAATCAATAATCTATTCTTTTAACTAGCTTTCTTTAAAGATGGAGTTTCACTAACCAAAGCAAACTCAGTAACAAGTTTGAAGCGTTCTGATACTAGAAACTTTGTCTAATTCAACAGAAATATCTTCAAAACCCAGAAGAGCATGCATGTTCCTTTTCTGCATTTAAAAGGTACTTTGTAATCCAGATTAGTTAACCAACTGCCTTTCAGGAAATAATTTTCTTTGAACTGGGCAAATGTCTTTTCCTATATGGAGTTGGACTTGGATGATCCTTGTGGGTCCCTTCCAACTCAGGATATTCTATGATCTTATATATTAAAGGCAAAACCTGGATTGCTTTAGTGAAAGTGTTTGAAGCTAACTATGTCTACAACCGCCTTAGAATTGTCTCTGAGACATCTGAGGGATTAAATACATTTAATTACATTATTATCAAACAGCAGAAATTTAAAGCTTTTTGCCTAAGAATTAAAATCCAATTATATCAAATATCATGTCTGAGATTTACAGCAATATAGTAAGGTCGGAAGGAAGTCAGCGAGAGGAAACTAGATTAAGTCAGCTGATTAAAAAAAATTAACCAAAAGAATTATATCTTTGGTTCACTCTGTAAAACTAGTGAGCTAAATATAGATGTGACAAAATTCAAATGAGAATTTAAAAGGACGATTAGGGAAAATCTTCACTATCAAGAATTATGATAACAAAAATCATACTAATTTTGAACATTTTTATTGAATTCATTGTGATAAAGTGGACTCCACCCTTTTCCAAATCATTCATTATAGTTAAGCCCACAGCCATGGTCAAAGGTCAATAACCATTTCCAATCCAACCCACACCTCCTGTTTCCAGTTGCTAATCTAGAGTCTTTGGCACAGATTATTTTCCATAACTAATCTCTGTCTGAATAGAGATTTCCTCCACCTAGTAGTATTAATGGAACATATAGCCTCAACAGCCATCCTGCACCTTCACGACTGCCATCTTCCCAGCTGTAAATGAAACCAACTTCTCTGTAGACAATGTACTGAGACAGTATTGTGGTGCAAAGCTACCAGGGTTGTTAGTCTCTGGCCTACCGCTAAAGAAAATGGTTCTCTGAAGCAGGCTGTCAAGACACACAAGACTTATCAGAACCCAGCTAAGTGTTCAAGATTAAGTCAGCAAGGTCAAATAAAGTAAGATGCCATGAATACAACAGGAGGGTGTCAGTGACAAAGATAAGGAGGCAAGGTGTGGTTAGCTGCAAAAACATTTGAAAATCATGTGAATACCCACAATCACCTTGAACATACTTCCTGCAAATAACTACCTAGCTGCTTTAGCTCATTTCCATAGCACTGGATTTGCAAATGGTAGCTTTCCAGTAAGTTGTTAACAAATGCTATCAAAAGCCCTCAGACTGAGTCAAAAAAGGCATATGTTTGTGGTGTTGTATTTCCCCACTCCTGTTCTTACTAAATTGCCTGCCCTTGCCACATGGCTCTCCCCTGCCTCTAGTCCTAACCACTCCCTCGGGTTTTTCCTATTGGTCCCTTTACCCCAACTCCACCCATGTACCACCCCTATGCTCTGAGACCATTAGTCCATGTGCTCTCTCTGCCCCCCTCATCCCCAGATAAACCGAGGCAACATGCCATGTGACCTCCTCTCTGCTTTGGGGCACCAGCCCCTCTCCACCTTGGGGCAGCGCTCTCTGCCTTTGGGGATCAGCCTGCCAACAGCTCCCCTCTCTAGCCATGCCATGTGCTGGCTCTCAGCCTTTGGGAGCCAGCACATGTGCTGGCTATAGGCTCCTGGGAAAAAGCATGGAATAAAGACCTTCTCCAGTCCCCATGCGGAGAGCCTTCTCGCCTCCTTTATCATCATCATGTTGCGGAGTCATAGGTAGCCGGAGCAAGTGAGGGGCAGCCTGGAAGAGGCTACGGGATGCAGCGCGGCTGCTTTCCTTAAGAGACCCCCACAGTGCTCTCCAGGAAGGCTGCGGCATGCCATGCCACCGCAGGAAACTACCCGCCGCAACATGCATCAGTTAGGAAAGCAGTACCAATTTCTACCCCCTTAAATTGCTCTTTAAAGATCTGCTGTCCCTAGGTGGCAACAAACATGGAAGATTAAACAGATGAGAACAAATTTATTGCATTTTTTAATGTCATTTCAATTCTTGGATACATTTAAAGAAAACACAAGCAACATCCTGTTTAAGACACATAGATACAATTTCTACATTGCACATATTTGAGTTTCAAGTAATTTTATTCAAGAGAGTCCAGATCTGAATTTTCAGCTTTTTCATAACATAGCTGCATTAAACATTTATGAGAAAATTTCAGCTTTACTTGGTTTTACACTCCAGGCAACTTCCTGAAGGGGTAGGAAACACAAAGTTGGGGCAGGAGACAAAGTTCACTGATTTTATGTTTCAGTAATAGTACTAGCTTTTGGGTGCACTGTAGCAGGTTAGTCTTGGGGTGGGGAAGGGGCAAAGAAGGGGAAGAAGGAATTCTTTGATTTCGATATTGTTAGGTTGTTCTTTCATACTAAAAAGACAAAACTGTGCACACGATAGTAACAAATACACATAGCAGACCTTGATCGATTGTGAACTACAGATCAAAACACTAAGTCACTGATTTGCAACAAAGTTTTCTCCACAAACTACATGTGGTGAGATTGAGTAGTAAACTGCTGCTCAATCTCCAATACGCAGCATTTGGCAATGCCTATATGCTTGTAAAACAGACTGAAAGCATAAGACAAAGGTCTATTTTTCACTCATTAGCATTCTGAATCTTAAATAAGCTACTGAAACCAAGTAAGCAATATAGTTTCACACAGGATCGTGTTCTGCAAACAGCAATGTTTAGGTATTTCCATTGGAATTAATAAACAAAATCAACTAGATCTAACTTATTGGCACATCTTGCAATTAATTTGATCACTTAGGAGCATAAAATTACCATCTTTGTTTCAGCAGCACAATGTTAAACGTACTGTTTACAGCAAAAGTTAAGAAAATACCTGGTATGTAATTGCTCTGTGGTTCAATTCCAGCTGGAAAGTTAGTGTTTTCAGGAATGGAATGGGTATAGTCATCGAGAGGTGGCAGTTCTGTTAGAATCTCAGTGTGCCGTGGCACTAGTACAGGAGGCAAGACTGGAAAAGTAAAATTCAAAGCATTAATAAGACCCTCAAAATACATGCTTCTGTGAGCTAAAGGGAAAAAAAAAATATCTAAACTATCTAACAATTTCTTCAGATGTTTTGAAATTTTCTGAATCTCAGTACTGCTAGTATTATGATTGTACTGCTAGTGGTAGAAGCAGATTCTTGAAGTGCCTCTTAAGTAAGACTATTCCACATTAGCAAAGGTGAATCATCTCTGTCCTCCTTTTCAGTCTGGGTCGTATTTAGCCATCTGGAAACTGCTAGCGGTCCTGGAAATGTTTATCGGGGTAAAGGTATCTCCACATTCATAAAGATTTTTCAGTAACTTTACTATTAAAAACTATCAGGGGTGGTTTTCTCAAAAGCTGTATCTCTAAGAATCTTGTACTTTTGGCAAGAGAAAGCAACATCTTTCTCTTTTTCACTTATAACATTATGCTGATCAAATACATACAGATGTTATACAAAGTCAGAAGTAGTCTTCCTACCTGGTGTCTCCACTCTCTGGTAGTGGTAAGGGTTTACACATACTTCATCCTTTTTAAGATTAAAAGCATATTCACAGTTTTCAATTGCTTTAAGTTCATGGTGACTGTGAAGATCTGGCCAGCGCCACAAACGACAGTACATAACATGCGGCAATCCTTTACGATGAGATACCTGTAGACGGCCATCAAGAGATCTGGAGGGGAAAGATGTTAAAAAGTTTTTACGGACTGCATGCTCTTAGTCACTCAAGCAAGAGTGTACACACATGGGATGGGTAGTTTATTCATTCTCAGAATTCAGTGGATTGATACTGCTAGTGACATTAATACTCTTGTTGAAAGGCTTCAAATGTGATAAAAATGATAATATCAGTATTCTCTTAACTTATATTTGAGTTGCTCAAATCATTGCCAGTGAATTTAGAATTTATTAAAAGCCACTTTACCTCCAACCAAGTATTTAGGATGATTGCTTCATATATTTTTTTAAATGCAGAAGAGAGTTGTTAAAAAAATAATAAAATCACACACTTAATGGTCCCTTCCGCTACTAAACCTCAAAGCTTTGCTGTGGCATAGATGCTTTATGGCTTTAAGTTTAAGAATTCCCACAGGACTGCAAATAAGCCAATAAGCAGTCAGCTGCCCAAGTGATCCACATGGCAGTATAACTGTAATGCAAAAGGCATGAATGCACATCTTTTAAGGACTGTACACTTTATCTTCTTGACTTCGTCTGCCTTACTACCAGCTGAAATCGTTTTGCTAGTTTTAAGACAGACTGCATATGCTTACACAAATGCAGATGTTTATGATTGTTATGGGATGGGAGACAAACCTCAATACACAAATCAAGTAATGTGACATGAAAAAATAAAGACCCTGTTTAGAATTTGCCCACCATTAACTACTGAAGAATTTACAAACAATTCTTTAGTAGCTCGTATCTGAGCCAATTAGAAAGATTTAACTGAAAGCTTGTGGCATACAAAGCAGTTTAAACACTTTGTAAGATTAGGTCTAAAGAATTAAGTTTTCCAACTTTGTTAATATAAATACCAAATCACATTAGAGCTTGCATTTAACAAGTCTTCCCATTCTTTCAATAGCACTGTCATGAAAAATCAATATTGCAGAATTAGTTTCATTGGTCAAAACATCAGCTTATAACACTTGAATTTCTACACTGGCAAGCAAATATTTTAAAATGCTGTACCATGAGAGGCCTAGGAAGCATTTTAGTCTATTTTACAGCTAAAGCATCCCATTACAGACCCTCCAAAGCCAAGCCCTCCCACAAGATTTCTATGATGCAAGAGGGCAGAATATTCACCTGGTTTGTTCAGAGAAGCTGTAAAGGCCTGTTGTATCCCACTGATCTATCGTGTTTGGTGAACTCAGTCCCCAAATTTCAGA
>VZRQ01007803.1:172239-192703 GCA_013397975.1 Machaerirhynchus nigripectus | reverse complement strand
ATAGCGGCGCACCTGCCGGCCGCCGCCGCGCCCCGCCACCGACGCCCTCAATACACCGCACAAAGGAGCGCGGCTTCTTTGTGCTCCGTGAGACAATTCCCCGTCTTGCCCTTCAAGGGGTTCTTTTATGCGCGAACGAGGTTGCTTTTAATGAAATTGAAACTCATCAGAGGGAATCAAAACCCTCAAATCTGATTACGAATTGATTTTTTCTTTTTTTCTTTTTTTTTTTTTTGGCCCTTTGTTGTTGTTNTTGGCCACTTGTCGTTGTTCTGTGTAGTGCCCTGAGTTTTACAGGAATGGGAAGAGAAAGCACGCGGTCTGGAGTCAGGGCATGCAAACAACCTCTAAACTAAAGCATACAAAAGAGGAACGTTCCTAAAGTCCCACAGTCTTGACCCACGGTCAAGAAAGTTTTAAAAAGTTGCTGGTGTCATTCCAAACTCCATCTATACCCAGGTACTTCATAACGCACTAAAGTTGTAATTAAATGAACTGTCCTGGAACTTAAAATTGTAGAAATCAAATAATGAAACCCAAGCCATTTCCCTTTCTCATATGTAATGCTAAATTTTATTGTTAAAGAAAAAGAGCAAATATGATTTCTCAGTGCTCAGGTCAAAATTAACTGGTGGAGGAGTTGAGCCCTCCTGGTCTGGGACCCACCTTCAGCTGGTGCCATCACTGGAGCACTTTGGCCAGCTGGAATATGACAGTGCCAGAGGTGATACAGTCGTGATTCCATTTTATTTCTTGAACATTTTATTTCCTAAACATTTAAACAAGGCAACAGTTGCAATTAATAGTTTTGTTTTCTCTTTGTTGACTTCGTGCTGTTACTGAAAGGACATCATGAATTAAAGGATGAAGTTAAGTAGTCACAAAATGGTACATTTTTGGTGCCCACAAAGCTTTTAGAGGATTTTGGTTATGTGACTCTTTGTTTGTATTTATCTTGAAATAAATGAAGCTGTTTGAGAAATGACTTTGTAGCAAAAGACAGCAACTACCCCCAGAACAGACCCACCAGTGGTGGTGAGGGTGCAAGGAAATTACCTGAAAGCTACTTTCCTTCAACCAGAAAAAAGTCTCAGATTTCCTGGTGTGTAAAATCTAAAATTAAAAAATCAAATGAAAAAAAAGGAAACTGAGGCTGGAATTGGTGTGGGTAACACAGCCAGTCAAGAGTTGCCCTGTATCTACGAGGAAGCATGGGATGGAAATACCAAGGGCAAGATGGAGAGAAGAAAGGGGGAAGATGTGAAAAAAAATTGTACAATGGAACCCAATAAAGTTGTATTTAATGATCTCCTTCCTTGTGCCGTGGAGTTCTGTTGTGGAAGGAAGTGCTTGGGGTGTCTCTGGAATTGTTTGGGTTGGGAGGGAGACCTTAAAGCCCACTCAGTGCCACCCCTGCCATGGCAGGGACACCTCCCACTGTCCCAGGCTGCTCCAAGCCCCATCCAGCCTGGCCTTGGGCACTTCCCGGGGCTGAGGTTGGCATTTCACCCACCAGTTTGGGTCAGTGCAGAGGCTGCCATGGGACGGAGCCCAAGGAAAAGAATAACTCTGATAAATAATTCAGATTAAATGCAAAATGGTTTTAGGCAGATGGCACTTTCTGAGGTCATCTGGACGTGGTTGAGATGACTGGGCTGGCAGGATCCAGCTCAGCACCTGCAGTCAGGGGTTTGCAGTGACAAACTTTGGTGACAGTGATTTCAGCAACAGCAGAGTTGGGTAGGGTTTTCCTCCTAATTTCAATGTACTCATCTGGTTCAGGTCAATGACTAATTCACTCAGAACTGAAAACATGATTGGGAATTGGAAGAGCAGAAAATGTGTTTTCCTCTCACTATCTATGAATAAAAAATAAATTTGAAAGGATAAGATCTGCTAGGTTTTAGCAACTTAAGGACGTGATGATCACAAGCCACCTATTAATTTTTTTTTCCTATAGATAATAATATCTCCTTTGCATATTAACTTTATCAGTGAAATTAATTAATGAAATTTATCATTCAGGTGCAGAATATGCTCCTTGGTTTTGCAGCCAGCACTATTTTGGTAGGTCTGGTTAACTGATGGAATTAATGCTCTTCTCACCGCAGCGGTACTGAACTCTCATTTCCATCCAAAAAGAACTTGACAACTCATGCAGTAAAAAAGAAATGCAACATTCTGCACTCTCATCCCTACAAAGATATAAACCACATAATCAGATTATGAAATATGATTGCATACATGAATGTAAATAAATTAAATATTAGGGAGAGCTCCATGATCAGTCAAAGGAAGTGCAAATTCAGTAACGCTTTTAGATTTGAACAAAAATAGTTAAATTTGTTGATAATGGGAATAATCTCCCCTTTGGAGAATGAGTTGATAGATCAGACAGTGCATTTTCCCTCATTTCAGTGAAAATCATATTTGAAAACCATCTTGAATGGGGATAAGATTGAATTTTGTATAAATTTTGAGGGAAACAGACTTGTGGTTTTCTCAAAAAACATTTTTTGTCCTTCCAGTCAAGTTTGGGTTCTTCTTTTTCCCTTTTTCTTTTTTTGTTCTTTTTTTCCCCTTGCCATCCCCCTGAAGTGGGTGCTTGGGGCAGGGTGCAGAGCAGCTGGGTGCTGGGGGAGCGACGGGAGACACAGGAGGCTTCAAACCCGAACGAACCCCCAAACAAAGTTATCCTGTGAGCCTCAGCCTCGGATTTCTCTCTCCTTTCACAGAAATCCACCCTTCCTTTTCCTTCCCTTGACCCATATCTCCCCGAATTAGGCTTTAGCAATTACACTCCTTAAGGCTGCTTATTAAACCCCCTCGTGCATCTCGGTTTCCCAGCAGAGCCCTCCCGTCACCGGCCCTGGTGTTCGATCACGGAATGTGGGAACACTGAAACCTGGGATCAGCGCAGTCGTTCCCAGCAGCCCATCTGGGGCTCTTCCAAAGCTGCTGTTGGGCACAGTCCTGCTGCCCAGCTTTGTCCTGAGCAGGGGTACCTGCTTGGGGCATGTGCTGCCAGTGCCAGGAGATGCAAAGGAGATGCAATATCACGGAATCATGGAATGGTTTGGGTTGGAAGGAACCTTAAAGCTCATCCAGCTCCGCCCCTGCCATCCACGGGCAGGGACACCCTGCACTAGAGCAGGCTGCTCCAAGCCCATTACACATGGTGTGCTGCAGCCTGCAATAACTTAGAGCTAACATTTCTTTCTTTCAAATCATTAAAATTTCCTAAAAATTCCAACTCCTTGGAGCTTATGTTGTGATACAGCAGATCCCAGGTGTTTGGTGATGCTGCTGGGCTGGTTCAGCTCCAGCCCGTGATGGAGAAGCTCTGACACCACACCAGCTGATCTCCTGAAATTCTGTTTTAGGCTGCATTTTGCTGCCTCACTAAACCTAAGCTGCACCTACCCCAGCCTGGCCTTTGTTCAGCAGGAGGCTGAGCCCAAGCTCTCTCCTGGCCAGCCATGGGAGCATTTGGAGCGTGGTGTTGCCCAAGGATGGCAGATGATATTGGATGTTTGATGTTCCCAACAAGGCAAATCCGCTCACCTTTCACCACCCCCTGCCTGCAGCCCTCACTCAGTGGTTCATCCCGGGCTCATAGTGGGGGATAACCCATCCCAGCCCGGGCTCAATTCCTTGGAATACACGATGTGGATCCTGGAAAGCCACCTTGGATCCGCCCCAGTGAGGTACAGGCACAGCAATTAGTAAAATCAAGGTGTATTTCCTACATCATGCAGCTGGGGGCATTTTGCAACTCATTTCGCCAGAGAAAAACTTGTTATTTAATTGCCTTGGCTGCTGCTGGATCAGATTCAAAATGAGTGGGAATATCAGGTCCTGCCAGATATATTCAATCATATTCCTGCCTTTTTTTCCCTGACTGGATCCGACGTGCCAGTAAGCAGTGAAGCAGTTAAATATGGACATGTGAATTCCAGCAACGCTGAGATTTCAAACTTAACACCCCACCAGGATGAACGAGGAAAACGAGCATCTCCCTCCACTCTCTCCCTGCCCCTGTGGTGAGTTTAAAGGGAAAAGAATTCACAGTGGTTTGGCCAAATGCTGGAAGTCGGACATTTCCTATTCAGCCTGAATAAACCAAGAATAACATCCCGTGCAGCCCCCAAATAAGTAATAATAAAAAAAGACTGCTAGAATTCAGAATTATGGGTGAGGTGAGGCCAGAGCTGGTGGAGATGGGGTACAGTGGCACTGTCCCCCCCGGAGGGGATGGGGCATTTCCCACCACCACAACCCAGTGCCCAAGTGAAACTGGGTGGAGAAGGGGGAAAAAAGATACGTCTAAATGAGTCCAATACTGATTATTAAGTTCCTAAGAGGCAATCTAATTTAGCTATATAAAATCATGAAAGGGGAAGAATTAATTGATACTAATGAGTTACATGAGATAGCATCATAATTAATTCCTAAATAGAAAGAGGACATAGGCTGGAGCGAGGGGGGGGATCAGACTGGCCTATATATCATAATAGATTACAGAGGCGACTTGAGATGAGAAACAAACTGCCAAAGTCAGAGTGGCACCGAGTTAGGAAGTTTTTGCCAATGCAAAGGGAAGCCTTGGCAGCAAATCCTGAAAGCTGGGAAGTTCAAGGGCCACTTTGCCATGTCCCCGCTGGTCCCTCCATGGCATTCGCACCAGCGACACCCTGGCCAGGTCTGTCCATCAAGGAGCACAAACACAACTGCTGCTGGTGGTGGCTGAGGTAACTACGGAGGTTTAATTTGATTTTTCCCCCCATAAATGGTGTGGTGAGTAAATCAGTGCAAAATCCCACGGCAACTTCACAGAGCGTTGCAAACTCCGATATTGTTGCACCAACTTGGGCAGGTAACTTGGGTGTGATATCTGGAGCCAAGCTGCCTTTTTTCTGTCCATTTTGGATATAATTACTCTTTTGGGGGACAAATCACAGGTGAGCGCTCATGTACTGGAAGACAAAAACCTTTGATGAATCGCAGAAACAAAATTATATAAGGACAGGGCATTGTTTCTATAAACTCCATAAAATCTTCGTCACACCCTGATCCATGTTCACCAACACAAATCAGAAACCTCTGCAGACTTCCTCCTGAAAACCAGCATTAGAAGTTGTGTTTGGCTTTTGTTCTCCATCTTAGGTTTAGTTTGCAAAAAAATTCAGTTGCTTCTGAAGGCTAGAGCTCAAAATATGTTCATTTATCAAGGCTGGGCACTTTTCTCAGAGGGGAAATCATGGAAAACGATTTTGATTTTCACAGTCGTGTTCACTATGAGAAAAAATTAGAAGAGAGCTGGAGAGGGATTTTGGGCAAGGGCCTGGAGTGCCAGGACAAGGGGGAATGGCTTTCCCTGCCAGAGGGCAGGGTTAGATGGGATATTGGGAAAAAATTAAATATTATAATATAATCTAAACCAGGAGTAGGATGGAGCAACGCAGAGAAATGGAAATGGGGTAGAAAATCAGTAATTTAGATGTGAGGTGCTGATGTTCACCAGCCTTAATTTACTACTGATGGCTGCTCCTAACATTTAACTTCACCCTTAAAATCCTGCCCGTGCTGGGATTTTCAAAATCAGCACTCGCCTGATGATCTCTGCCCAGTACAAATAAATTTAACATTAAATGGAAACAAGGTGTGGATTTCCAGCTTTGGGTTTGCTGCCCAGTTTAGCGCTGCCACGGGGGCTTCTTCCTCACGCCAAATTCACAGCGATGAATGTACCAAACAGGCCACAGTGCTTCTAAAAATCACACCCAAATTGGATGGAGAGCCCAGGCAGTACACTACAGAAATACCTGAGTGAGAGAAATGTTGGAAGGAAGATGAAGGAAGTGGTAAAGAACAGGATGAGGACGAAGAAAATGATGAAAATTAACGAAGTGATGAAGAAAACAATTCAGAGAGTGATGAAATAAATTATGAAGATGAAGAAAAAAACGACGAAAATGAAGAAAATGTAAACAAGGGTGAAGAAAACGATGAAATAAATAGTGAGGATGAAAATTATGAAAAAGAAATGAAGATGACGAAAATGACGAAAAAACGATGAAATTACTAAAATCAAGAAAATCATGAAAGAAATACGAAGATGAAGAAAATGATGAAAGAAATGATGGAGACGAAGAGGAAGAAAAGATGAGGAGGAAGAAAAGCTTTCACATTTCCCCACCAGAGCCACCCCAACAGGCTCCCCGCAGCCGGATCCCGCTCGCAGGTGGAAAAGCCGCTCGGACGCCGGCGCAGAGCTGCTGATAAATCTAATCCTGAAGGATTGGAAATGAGGTAAAAGAAATTCTGATGAAAATTATGTACATGTACTTTGACAAGCTCATAAACACTGCAGCCATGATAAGTTTTCTTATTTTTTTTTTTTAAGACCCGGCACAACTGTGTNNTTTTTTTTTTTAAGACCCGACACAACTGTATAAGCCCAAACTCTAATTTTTACAGCCCTGGGTTTGGAGATCTGTCATTGGGAGATATAATGGAAAGAATAATTGCCTGGTGGCTGCACAAACAGGAGATGTGTTGTCAGGCTGCAGTTTGGAGGCTACATCTGGCTTCGGAAATGATTGATGCTGTCTCTGCGTGTGATTCAGGAAACCANCGGCCGGGCAGCGCGCGGCCCTCGCGGCCGCGGCGGGCACGTGACTCCGATTGGAAATTAAAAAGTCATGTCTGAATAACACAACAGCATTCTCATTTCCTAATACTCCGCTTTTTACTACTTTGCATTCAACTGTGAAAAGTCTTTTAAAACTCTGAACAGCAGTAAAACTTGAATGAATTTTTGACCCATTATTGCATAGCGGGTGCGCTTTCCAAGTTGGAGAGACTGCCAAGTTCTCCCCACCTAATATTTCCACTTTAATTGTGCCACTTGAGAAATTTACGTGCCTCAAAATATGGCATGAATCTTACGCTTATTGCAGTATCATTAGCAGCAACATTTAAGCAACATCTGTGTGCTATAGAACTAATTGAAGTAGCAGAAGTGGCAGCTGTAAATCCACAGGAAGATGGCAGTTTGCACCCAGCACTGCTGAGTTAGCGGGTAACTGTCAGCCTGTTCCTGCAATCTGCTCTCGAGGACTACGGTACAGGCACACAATGTCCAAAAAAATACAGCGAGGAGGCTAATGATCCTATTAACCACTTTGCTGCACCAATTTGGCTGTTTTTCCAGTTTCCTTGTTGGATTTCATTATATATTTCACCGTTCCAGTAAAAAAGTCCAGTATGAGACGTGCTCGCTTACTTAAGGGGGGGGGAAGCTCCTGCTCAGTCGAATCAACACACAAACGACTCTTTTTTCCTCTAAAATCCCATGTAATTCCCCATCTTTCCCATTGTTTAATTTTTCTTCACCACGCACGCCTGGGCGAAAAAGAACTTTTCCCAACCGTTAATGCTGGTATTTAAAGCAATGACATTTTCCTCCCCGGGACGTAACATTTCCAATAATCAATAAAGCTGGAGGGAGAGAAGGGGAGGAGAAAGCCCTTTTTAGGTGCGAGGGTGGAAGCACATCTTCATCGGGGCCGGGAACGCCACGCGTGGCCGGCGGCACGCCAGGCCGGGCGCTGATTGCACTAATTGGTGATTACAGAGGGAGGAAGGTGTTTCGAGCAGCATGTCCTGGTATTACCGACTAATCCAGGCACGGGTTCGGAGCAGCGCCGCTCTTCCCATCTTCATTTGCGCCCTGGGAGGGGAAGAGCAGGTTCAGCAACCCGACAGCGCTCCCACGGACACGGGGGATGGAATTAAACGGGAAGCGGGAGCGGGTTGGGGCGAGGGCATGGGGCGATGTTGGAGGTCACCTCACGGCACGTCCCCCCCCCGCTGCCACCGGCCACCTCCACCCAGGGGAGCCACCTCCGGAGCCCCCTTGCCACCATCTGTTTGCCAAGAGCCCAAGTTGATTAGAGGCCCGGCACGTCCGCGGGGCCGCCATGTGACAGGCCGGGAGCCGCCGGTGTTTGTTGTCTCAATGCACCAGTACTGGGGGACCGGGCTGATAAGGGAAAAACCGCTCGGAATCTGCTGCTCTACACGCTCAGGGTGGCACGGGCCCGCGCGATATTGAAAATCAATAGTCACGCGGCCGCCTGAAGGTTAGAGGTCCCCTGAATTAACTTTCTAGTACTAAATTACCAGATCTATTTATTTATTTATTTACCTATCTGCCTCTTTATTTATTTATTTGTTTCCCCTCTCGCGGCGGCTGGCAGGGGGGGGATGCGCTGGGTTTAAAGAGGCACGGCCTGCACCCGGAGTGAGGAAACAGCAAAACCCTGTAATACTTGGGGTGAGGATTTAAATGTGAGGGTTTTAATCAGGAGGAAATTTAGAAGACACAGGGCAGTGTTCAAAATGGCAATGGAGCCATGAGCATTGGTAGTGGCCTGAAAATTAAAATGCTGCTTCAGTCTTTTAACTCACATCTGTACAGTGCCTGCACTTGTGTGCTGTGTAGTATTCAAATTAATCCATGTTTTGTTATTAACAGTTTCAAAAATGTAGAGGAACGGTATTATTTACAACATTTATTCATTAGGAATGAACAAATAATATTGTCACAAATAAACTGAATGATTAGAGTCAAAGCCTGTGAAGGTTTAAACATCACTTTTCACCCCTGAGCACAGTGCACTCCCAAGGACTGCTCCAGTGCGTAGCTACTCACACATGGAAGCACATTCGTGACAGGTCTTTAGCTCCTCTGCTTGCAGGTACTGAAAAACCCATATTATGCTTTTTTTCACTGAATAGATTTCTTATTTAATTTATTCCAGTGTTTCCTTTCCCCTTGTTTTCATTCCCCAGCTACATCGGCAGCTGGAATTTCAATATCGTAGAATCACAGAATATCCTGAGTTGGAAGGGACCCAAAAGAATCAGCAAAACCCAACCCCCTGAATACTGGAATACTGAGTATTTGCAGCCTGGGTTAGTGTTCCTCAGCAGGGCCAGCAGGGATCTGGCTCCCAGCAGCCACTGGACACAGCAGTGAGGCTGCGGGAGCTTTGGGCTGTGGCAAACACCCTGAGGGACACCCTGCTGGGTTGGGCATCAACCACCTCGGCATGCCCTGTAGGACCCCGGGATGGGCTGGGCTGGAAGGGACCTCAAAGCCCACCCAGTGCCACCCCCGGCCATGGGCAGGGACACCTGCCACAGCCCAGGTGGCTCCAAGCCCTGTCCAACCCGGCCTGGCAGTGGCAGCAGTGCCGGGGGCTCTGGTGGGGCTCCCCAGGATGCTCCACACCCCCTTTCCATGGGAGCATCCCGGTGGGCAGGGGCAGCCCCGGGTCCTGTCCCCTTGGTGCCACCTGACCCCTCTGGGTGGCCACGGGGAGGGAAGATCTGAAGAGCCACCGAGGCTTTGAAGCAGCAGACGTGGCAGGAAAAAACCACTTCCAGGAATTTTAGACACTGCAAAGGATTTTTCTTTCCGGGTCAGAGACACTTCTCCAAAGGCCTTTTTCTAGAAATACTTGGCTGTTTTCAGATTTATTGATTGCTACAGCTTAAACCTGATTTTCTCTTATCACTGTGCATCCGTACCCGCGTGCGCTGTCCCAGCCAGGAAGGGACACCCAGGTGCTGCCACCAGCAGGGCACTGGAGCTGGGCCAGGGGCACAAACGACATCCAAAATGAGGGAAAAATGTCCAGGAAAACCACTCAGGTCTCATCGCTGGACTAAACGAAGTACCTCTAAAAAAAATTTCCAAACCACACCTTGTAGGATTTTTCCAGAGAAATACCAAGTGTCTTCTTCCAAAATTAAAAGGTTTCTTTTAAAATTTTAAGTTATATTTACATGATTAGTTATTATATAATATCACCATATTATTATATNCCTCTTGCTCCTAAGTGTCAGACCCATCCCTGTCATGGCCACCTCCAATTTCTTTGTATTTCCAGGCGTCCTCACCCTGCTCACAGAGGCTGCGAGCACACGTTCCCTAAAATTCCACCTAAAGCACACGTTACATTTTGATAAATAAGCAAATAAGAGGATGAAGATGAGGTTGTAAGTAATGAAATAAATTCCTGGTGCTCAGGGTCTGCTCAGCCTCTACACAAATTCTACCTGTGTGAAGAGTCCTGCTCATGTGATACAGGATCCACGTACCCACAAATTCCCACATAAATGGAATTATGCCAGGGTAGAAACCAGAAAAATCTTCCTCTGCTCATCTGAGATCTCTGCTACCATAAAATTTCGATTAAACAGTGGATCTGTTGTGGCTGGCCCATCCCTGGAACTGTCCAGGTCCAGGTTGGATGGGGCTTGGAGCAGCCTGGGACAGTGGAAGGTGTCCCTGCCCATGGTGGGGCACTGGATGGGAGTTCAGGTCCCTTCCAACCCAAACCACCTGCATTTCTCTATTACAGATAAAAGTTTCCATTGCAGTTTTTCCTCAGCTCCTCTATTTATATAAATCTAGGGATTACTGACACGTTGCCTGGGCTTGGGAGGAACTGTTGCTGTTATTGGTGATATTTGTTCGTGAATGAAAGAGCTGGAGTTTTAAAAACATCATTTGAAACCACCACACGAACCAAGATTTCCTGGTTTGCACACACACAAAACAACCCTATAGAAACGATGAGATCTATTTTTTGTAATTGTCATTCTTAACTAGCACACAACTCCCCCAATGTTTATTTCTACCAGCAATCTTATTAATTCCCATACTACTTCTGCACCGTGCTCGCACCACAGAAATAATTTTAATTGAACATTTATTAAAATAAATGCTTTGTCAGGACATCCCCACTCCATCTGGCTGCACTGGGCAGGCATTATTTCCTGGATGGGTCTGCTTTATACAACGTCTTCTCCCACAGCTCTCGCTGACGACCAGAGCTGATGATTAGATTGGGGTGGCTCTTGCCCAGCAGCGTTTTGTGCCGCAGCCCTCTCTGTCTCGGGGCCATGAGCTCACATCCCTGCTCCCCGCAGGACCCTTCCCCTTCTGCTGCACAGAGCGGGGTTTATTTGGGAGCGGCATCCCCAGCCCGCCGGGCTGACAAAAGGCAGAGATCTGCTATAAATAACCCGCCCTGCCAGGCTGCCCGGGCTGTGTTCTGTGGTTCTGGTTTTACTTTTTGTTGTTTTGGTTTTTTGGTTGGGTTTTTTATTTTATTTATTTATTTTTTAATTTTTTTTTGTGTGCGTGGGTTTTTTTTTTCGTGGTGTTTGTGCAAGCTCAGTTACAGAGATAAGAGTTTTGATAAGAAATAAAGCATGAATTGGATTCCCCGAGTTACATTTCCACCCTTGAAAATAAACGAAGCTGAGCTTTCCCCCTTCTCCCTCCCTCCCCACCACACTCACCTGCTGGCAAACAGATTCTGGGCACCAAAAAAGCCCCTTTCTAGCACTTTTAGCAGCCAAACATTATTTTTATTGCTGGCACCATGAACAAACAGCAAGCAAACAGGAGACACAGTGAATTCACAGCATTGTGCAGTTAATCCCCCATTCACCAGCGTATCAAAGCACTTTTGTGCTACTTTTGCTGTGCTTCATCTTCATGAAAGCCCCGATTTTTATGGAACATCTCCTTCGCCCCAAACCTGGAGCTCTCGCTCCGCCTTTGGCCAGACCACGGGAGATCTGCTCCGTCCCACAAGGAGGGAAGTGGTGTCTCCTGAAACTTCAGAAGGCAGCTGGATATTCACCAAACTGGTTGGGTTTAACTTATTGCTCATCCAAAAAGCATGCAACAGGAATGGTCTCTGTAACAGAAACTGCAAATGCTGCAGCACCCCCACATTTGAAATTTATTTTCTGTGCTCCAGTAGTTTTCCACTCTTTGGCAGCTTTGAGCACCTGCTTATTTAGTAATTTTGGGGAGGTTCTTATGTGTTTTAGCATTTCTGCTCTGTAGAAATGCCTTGAGAGGATCAGGAGCTCCTTGGTCATGCAGGGTTGTGCCCACCTCGAATCCTGTGTCCAGTTCAGGGCCCTCAGGACAAGAGGGACATGGAAGGGCTGGAGGGTCCAGAGAAGGGAAGGGAGTTGGGGAAGGGGCTGGAGCACCAGGAGAAGCTGAGGGAGCTGGGGTGGGGCTTAGCCTGAAAATTCCACGATTTTGGTCAAACCTTGTCTCAATAGATGGATTTGTCTTCAAAAATGACCACAAACCCAATGTAAACAAGGATGCATTTGTGGCTGTTCCATCCCTGGCAGTGTCCCAGGCCAGGCTGGACAGCCTGGGATAGAGGAAGGTGTCCCTGCCCATGGCAGGGGTGGCACTGGGTGATATTTAAAGGTCTCTTTCAATCCAAACCGTTCTGTGACTTGCTGAGCTTGGAAGCAAGATCGAAGTGTAACCTTTGAGTAGTGCGGCCCTCCAGGATCCCAGACTTCCAAACAGCTGACCCTGAGTGTGTTGGCTATACCTCACTTTGCAGAGCATGAGAGGTGCAATATTCCTGTGAAATACCTCACTGGAAAATGATGGGATGGTCTCAGTTGAGCAGGATGTCTCCCCTCACGTTTGGCGCACGCCGCGGAATCACCGCTCCGGGTATTTGGTTTATTGACCTCTGCTGTCAGGCAGGGAGGGCTGTGACTCACAGACACTCAGCACACACTGGAGTTCTTCCTCTTCTTCTGAAGGCTTTGCTGCAAAATACTGTCACAGTCACTCCCTGTCCAAGGAGGTGATGATTCCCCATGAAAACTTGGCACTGATTGTTCTTCTGACTGTGACAACAATAATGAAGCCTATTTTTTATTAAAAAAGCGTAGATCAACATCAGTTTATAATTATGTTTTCCTTTATAACTGGCCCATGTAGCTGCTGGCCATCACTTACAAACATGAGTTTTGAGGGAAGATGTCCAGGCTGAGATCCAGACGTGGATGGTTTGTGAGTTTGGAGATGTTCAGACCTGTGACTGGGGCTTCTGCCACGGCTGGCTGGAGTTCCCAGGTCCTGCGGGGCAGAACAGGGGGCCCGGGGCCTGACCCCAACCATGTCCTGACCTCTCCCAGCCCCGCGGGGCCACGCCAGCTGGGTGGGCCCTGGGATCCTCTTCTGAGCGGTGCCACCATGGGGTACAAAGGAGCCCCCTCAAACTCTGCTGCCCTGCTCATCAGTGGCAGGGCTTTGACGAAGATTAGGAATATCTAAGGCACACACACAGGCAATCCACTGCCAAATGCTTTGGCTCCAGCACCAAAGGATGGAGCCCGAACCAGTTTGGTGATAGCTGGGCAGGGTACAACGAACCAAAGGGGTTTTATGGTGATGGGATGCAAAAGTAAAGTTGGGGAAAAAACTGTCCACAGTTTCAGCCTGTGTGTGGCAAACACCTCGAATCACAAAACCTGCCGGCTTATTTTATGAACAGGAAAGGCTTCCTGCTTAAAAGGTTAGACAGAAATTTAAAAGGCAACTTGCAATGAAAGGCAAGTTGAGAAAAAGAGAAAAAGAATCCAAGAGGCATCCCTGAGGAGAGGAGAGAGCACAGCAATGTGGCCATCAGCTACTCATGTGTCAAGAACAGATGATCTGCCCATCATAATTAAAGAAAGAGACTTAAAAAAACCCTCAAGGAAGCAGGAGGTGCCAGGAAAACTTCAGTGGAGCGGGAGCTGCTGGCTCAGACGACGGGAGAGGAGGAGATGAGGAGCAGAGCTCGGCAGCTCCCAGCAGGGACAGGCACCCCGAGCTGACACCGGCGCCCGGCTCTGCCTCGCCCTGTGATTAATGGCACCGGCACACAAAGCACCGGCTGCGACCAGGAGCCATCCTCCTAATGCATGTCACAAACTTCATAATTCCACTTGGAACGAGACAACAGCAAGTTAAATTCCTGGATCACTGTCACTGTGTCACTTACAGAAGGAGCTGCACCGGGGAGCAGTTGGCTATTGGAGTAATTTGAATGGAAATGTCAGTTTTCACAACCTGTGATTTGAGGTGAGTGCCCTGCTATTATACAGCAGCTCTGTCAGGCTGAGTGCTCACTGCCACCTCCCCTCACATCCCAGCCTCCTCCTGCCACCCACCGCCACCCAAAAATCCACGTTTCCTCCTCTGCAGCACCTGCAGTCCCAGCGAAGAGCAGCTCATGTGGGTGAATATTGCCTGTGTCCTCCCCGGCCTGGCTGGATATTAATCCTGGTTTTTTATTCTGGCAAAGGTATGTGCTGCAAAACCTCCCCAAAAGAGTGAGCTGTTGTGAATAAATTGATTAATCGAGACTCACACTGACCTCTGGGTTTTGTCTGAGTAAGGACTTCTGAATATGGTCAATATGTCTTACTGCTAAATACTTGCAGGAGTTGCTACAGTGAGGCTGTACACATCTTATACACCTCTGTGACAGGTTCAGTCAATTCCTGGCACTGTAAGGGGAAAAAAACACTGTGCAGAAGTACCTGTCCTTCAGCAGCACCTTTATGGATGTTATATACACATTTATCCAGATGTTGTGGTGTTTGAAAGGCCACAGACCCACTGCACAGCGTGGGCACTGCTCTGTCTCAGCTGATTCTGGAGGAAATGGGGTTAAATCAGCATGGCTGGCAAGGAGGAACTCTCAAAAGTTTGACTTCAGTCACTTAACATCAGTTTATAAGGATTTATAAGCATCCAAACACAGTATTCCCACAATTTTACTGAATTGCAGCCTTTGTGAAACCACCAGAAATGCACAGAATCATAAAAACCTGGATCCAGGGGCAGCCACAGCTGCTCTGGGCACCCTGTGCCAGGGCCTGCCCACCCTCCCAGGGAACAATTCCTTCCCAAGATCCCATCCAGCCCTGCCCTCTGGCAGTGGGAAGCCATTCCCTGTGTCCTGTCCCTCCAGGCCCTGTAAGCTGTCTCTCCAGTTGCAGAGCTGACCCAAACACTGGCTCTGAGACATCCCGCTCACACGGAGGGCAGCGGGGGGTGAGAGCTGAGGGGCACCGCTGGCACCCCTTCTCCAGGCACCCTGCAGGGTACCCAGCGCCCAGCCTGCCCTGGGAAGGGTTCCTCAGGCAGACCCCACACAGGGAACTTAGCCTACCCCTGTGAGTTTTGAAAGAGGAGAAGTAACCGAGCTGAGAGAGCTCCTGGGTGAGGCCCCTGAGCTCTGGGAGCTCGGCTGAGCGCTGATGCTGGGCAGCAGCAGTGGGGTGAGCCTTTTGTTAGCTTCTCCTCCTTGCACGAGCAGGATGCTCTATTCCATGAAAAAGAAGAAGGTCTGCTGTTCAAAAGCAGAGAAGTGACAGCAGGATGTTTGGGCTTTGCCATCCTCCATAGGCAGGAGACAAGAAAGAAACTATTTTGCTGTTTATACATTGCCCACGGTGCCACAGACTTCGGGGTATCTGCAGGCAAAGCGAAGCCCAATTACCACTATTATTTTCCCTTTGAAAGGAGTGGTTTCCTGAGTCAGTAAACCCAGGGTTTTTTTCATCCTTTCATGCCAAACACAAACACGTGGGGAGAAAACCGCGCCGACGGAACGCGCAGCGCAAGGAATGGAAAACAAGCCAAATTCAGATTTCTGCCTGCAGGACAATTGACAAACCACGATGCTTCCCTGGCTTCAAAACAGCTCCTTAGATCACAGGTGGTTGGATTTTAAAGGGTAGGAAGCAAAGCTGTCTCTTTCCAGTGTCTCACGTGTGCCTGGGCAGGGGAGCCTGGCTCCTGTTGCAACACTCAGTTGGACTATAAACCAATGGTATTTGCTTTACCTGTGCACTACCTTCCATGCAACAAAACAACATTTACATCTGGGATCAATTTGCTTGAAATTAAAGTGCAGCTGCTATATCTCTTCTGCATCAAAAGTGTGGTGTTAAGGCTATAACATACAGACAGTTACACATTACTCGGCATTGTAATATTTAGATTTGTGTCATTTTCCATCTGAGGTAAAAAGCATCTTTAAATAAATGAGTGATCTTAGACTACATATTTTATGGGCTGTGTACTCGGCGAGATATATCCACATTTGCACTGTGCATGTTCTGAGCTCCAATTGCCAACTGCGTGTTTAGGCCTTGAATTTTAATGCTTAAACAAAAATGTGGCGTCGGAATAACTGGGGCTGTGTGCTCAGGGAAGTTCTGCTGTGCTTGTGCAAGAGGGCTGGAGCAGTTCTGTGGGTGTTCTCAGGTAAAAGGCACATGCAGATACGCTTCCCCTCCTTGAAAGGCTTTGGGGTGACCTAATTGCAGCCTTCCAGTGCCTAAAGGGAGCTACAGGAAAGATGGAGAGAGACGATTTACAAGGGCCTGGAGCGCCAGGACAAGGGGGAATGGCTTCACACTGAGAGTAGGTTTAGATTAGGTACTATGAACTACAGGTTTGGATGGGATATTGGGCAGGAATTGTTCCCTGGGAGGGTGGGCAGGCCCTGGCACAGGGTGCCCAGAGCAGCTGTGGCTGCCCCTGGATCCCTGGCAGTGCCCAAGGCCAGGCTGGACACTGGGGCTGGGAGCAGCCTGGGACAGTGGGAGGTGTCCCTGCCACGGCAGGGGTGGCACTGGATGGGCTGTGGGGTCCCTCCCACCCAAACCATTCCATGATTCTACAATTCTGTTAACTCCAACACACCATTTTCTGATGTCAGGGGACAATTTGGCTCTGAAGTTTCCAGCCAGTTTTACCTGAAGCTGCTCCCTCTTAGCTCTGTGTTTTAATTCCTCCCCAGATCACCAAATTCAGCCCGATATTCTTGTATCATTTTACTGCCACTGGCAAGAAACAATTCAAAAGCCCTAAAAACACTGTCCAGGATAAAAGCTGCTGGGCAGAGAGCAGGGCAGTGTAGTGAAATCAAGCTCAGTGGTTATGTAGGTCATTTCAAATACAGAATATTCTACCTGAAAGCACAGTGTATTGGTTAAAACAAAAAAACGGAAGCGCAGCATTTCCAAGCTATCGCTTCCTCCTGGCAGCTGATGTTTTGTGTTTCAGTGAAGATGGATCAGGGTTTTTTTTGGTGACAGTCAGAGAGAGGCTGCAGCCTCCGCTGGGCACCGCTCAACCCCGGCAGATGAGAGGCTGTAGGATCTCTACGTCTTCTGCTCCAGCTTTGGCAAAAAAGGACTTTTCCAGAGCAGTCCCGCAGTGGCTGACACGACACAAAGCTGTGAGAGACAGGACGCTGCTCATCCAAAAGGATCAGATTATGTACCTGGACTTCATCCGCTGCCTGGAGAAGAGAGACAACCAATTAGTCCAACACAGCTTCTTTGCCATACCCGGGCTGGAAAACAGATTGAAGGGGTCAAAAACATTCAGAAGGCTCCACATGATCTGACATTTGCCTTGTCACAATTTTCCTGACAGCCAGAAGGTTGGAGACAGTTTGCTGGTCATCGGCAGCGGCGGAACGGGAAGACTGATTGCCCAGCCGGGCACCAGGAGCTGCTCAATTAACAGCCTGCTCCTCCTCAAAGCAGCCACTTCTTCAGCAGCTCGGGCTGGGCTTAGGCTGCCCATTTCAGAGGATAAACAGGCTGTAAACAGCTGTGGGGGTGAACAAACATGTCTGGAGTTTCCGGCCTCCTGACGTTGCCTGGGCAGAGACAGAGGTGACCTCACTCGGAGGTTCAAACCTCATTCCAGTCCCGTCCTCTTCTGCACTCGGTTGTATTTGCACAAGAATCTGCTGCAAAATGCAGCTCAAAGGCTGCAAAATGCAGACTTCCATGGCCAATATATCAGTTCCATTTCAGTTTTGGCTTTTATTTTCCAGGTTGATTTTGCTGCAGAATTAATCCTTTGTGGGGGAAGTTTCTCAGCCTGGGACATGAGAGTGGGCACTCACCTTGTGTCTGTGTAGATGGTATAGGTATGGATCCATCTATCTATCTATCTATCTATCTCATAGGTAAAAATCAGGATAGTTTTCTATTTCCCCATTTCTATTCTGAAATGTGTGATGGAATCCCATCCCTCCTGCCACCCATCTGTCACAGCCACGGGGAAGGTCTGGGGTCCATCCTCCTCACTTCTTACGCAGAAAGTAAAAAGGACAATGGCCCTGAGATCAGGAATTGTGTGTCCCGTCAAAAACAGGACATTTTGATAGGCAGGGATTGAGATTCTCCCTCCTAACCCACTTCTCCTGATCCTGCTCCAAACTGCAGGCATGGAGCTCCTGAAGAGGCTGGATCTCTGTTCACCAGTGGTGGTCAATCTTTTGATCCACTGAGTGGTGTTTACGATGGTAATTTTTGGATAAAGGTTTGAAAAAACCCAGCCCAAATAAACCCTCCCAGCAGTGGAAATCCAGCCTTGGTGGGACGTTCAGTCACAGCTTCTGAAAAAGAGGGGGCCCCACCACCACACATGGTCTTTTCTCTACAATTAAGTCATACTTTATATATCATTATACACTCAGACACTATATATATTATTTTTCAAAATTTATTTATGTGAAGAAGGCTACATTTCAGAAAGCCTTTCAAACCCAGCAAAAGCCACAACAGCTCAGCCCGAGGGGCTGCGTTAAGGCCAAATTTCTGCAGGTTCTAGATAAAATAGAAGGCGTTTCCTGTGTGTCCTCAGCTCAGGCCTGACCCCGGCGGGGCCCCTGGCAGCACGAGGAGCCTGAGCTGGCGTCCCCCGGCCGCCGAGGGCGAGGCTGGGACATGATCTCTGCTGGCTCCCTGCGAATTAGGGCGCTGGCCTGTGGGGTCACCTCCCTCTGCTGCTCGGGTTCCTCCTCACCGCGGGGCTGGGGGAGCCAAAGGGGGCGGGGGGCCGGGCACAGGAGCTGCTTTCCAGCCGGCCCAGCTGATTACTGAGGCACCGACCCTCGTCCAGCTGGGGAGCGCCAGGTTTGTCACCGCGGCGTGGCGACTCCGCCTGTAAATGATGCTTCGGTGCAGCAGCTCACGCTGCAATGTCCCCTTAATTCCTGCAGACCCCTGGCCCTCCTGAGGGCCCTGCCCACACAGCCCCGGGCCACCTGCGCTTTGGGTGAGGTGCTGACCCGGCTCCCTCACGGGAAAATATTCTCCCAGTAAAAATTAAAATGGTTTTGTGATCAAATTTTGCTCGTTGAGCATCTTGTTCAGAAAGGACAAAGGGATTTTTTTTTTCTGGGCACTATGAAGAAATCATTTCCTCCCACCAGGTATTTTGTCATTTAACTACTGAAAGGCTGCTGTGTGCCCACTGCCCCCCAAAAGTCAGCCTGCACTTACCATGCTGATTGATGGGAGTGTCAAAAGCACAGAAAATGTGTTTGGTTCATGAAGGCAGAAATAAGGATCACGTTTGAGGTTTATACTTTTCAAAATCACGGGCCATAAGCAACACTGAACCTCCTGGAAAGGCTCAGCCATGAGAACAAAGTTGTTAGAATCACAGAATCATGGAATGGTTTGGGTGGGAAGGGACCTCAAAGCCCACCCAGTGCCACCCCTGCCATGGCAGGGACACCTCCCACTGTCCCAGGCTGCTCCCAGCCCCAGTGTCCAGCCTGGCCTTGGGCACGGCCAGGGATCCAGGGGCAGCCACAGCTTCTCTAGACAATCAACAAAAACAGTTTTCCAAAACATCCCAGGCTGCACCAGTGGAAATGCAATGGGTTTCCTTTTGCTCACTGGAGTTTTAAAGATTTAAGTCAAATCTGGATCCAAACCCAACTGGGATTCCCATTCCCAGTGTGCCGTGGTGCTCCAGCCCTGGATCTGAGCAGGGCTGGGAGGGGCTGAGCGGGGCCAAATTCCAGATCGACTGAAATGCCCTACTTTGAAGTGAGGGACAAGATTCCGTGTGGAATTAGGTCATCCCGGCGCTCATCGGAAATGAAAATTACATCATCGCGCGGTGGCTCGTCCTCAGATAAAAGGGCTGCAGCTGTTTTCCTCATCAGCTCCCAGCAGCTCTGCACTCGGGGTCATGCTGAGGGTTATTTTAATTAAACACAACCTCTCCCAGCCAGTCTGACCTCGGCTGGTGCCTAAGTTGGGTTCAGCCCCATCCTGGGGCCGGGCAGAGCCCCCGCGCCGGGCTCGACCCTCACCTTCCTCCTCGTTCCTCCCACGCCAACCCAGCGAGCAGGAGCTCCTCTGTCATCTTCCCTGCTGCCATCTGCAGCGAGAATTTCAGCGAAGGAAAAGCAATTCCACCTCAAGTAACGCCCCCAGCACTGGACCAGCTGGATGGGCGGCCCTGGCACCTCGCAGCATCCACGGGCAGCACGGAGGGATGGACCAGCACCCCCTTTCCTGAGGGCTGGATGCTGACTGACCAAGGAGAAGAGCCCGGGAGGAGACCCCCACGCTCCCATCTCCTCCAGGAAAACTCGCGGCAACAAATAAAAAGCCCTGTTTAAAATAACTAAATAAGGCACTTAAAGAGGTTTTAAAAATTGATAACTCCACGCACGGGATCGATCTTAATTACTGCCCAGGTGGAATTTTTTTTTTTTTTTTTTTTTTT
>VZRQ01007803.1:155676-168759 GCA_013397975.1 Machaerirhynchus nigripectus | reverse complement strand
ACCCTGTCCCTTTCCTTGTCCTTGTCCTTGTCCCTTTCCTTGCCCCTGTCCCTGTCCTTGTCCCTGCTCCTGTCCCTGTCCCTGCTCCTGTTCCTGCTCCTGTCCCTGTCCATCCCTTTACTGTCCCCGTCTGTCCCTGCCCATCCCTGTCCACCTCCACCCGCCCCTCTCCATCCCTGACTGACCCTGACCCTGTCCCTGACCCTGTCCCTTTCCCTGTCCATCCCTTCTTGTCCCTGCCCTATCCCTGCCCTATCCCTGCCCTGTCCATCCCTGCCCAGCCCCGTCGTGTCCCCCTGTGCCTGTCCCTGCCCATCCCCACCTTGTCCATCCCTGTCCATCCCTGTCCATCCCTGCCCACCCCGAATCTCTGGCCCAGAGCAGGACTTCACTCCCAAAGTCAGCCCTTTCCCTGGGAAAGGCGTTACCCGCCCCAAACCCAGCGCTCCCTGTCCCTGTCCCCACAAAAACAAAGTCACATCCCTGAAAAAGCCCAAATTCCTGGGAAAAAACCCATGGAGGGATGCAAATGTGGGAAAGGTTAAAGCTGACGTTTGCTGCCGCCTGCTTTTGGTGGCAGCATGTATTAGAGGTATAAAAAAATAATAAAATACACCCAAACTGTACATATTATAAGGCCATATTTTTATCTCGGGGTTCTGGTGACACGTACAAACCACTTGAGCTTTGCTTCTGTGGTTTATATCGCCACGAGAAACCCTTGATAAAAATACAGCTTTATATTGTACAGTGGGGTATAGTTTATTTTCCCCATATATCACACCCTGTGTTTTATTTATAAACAGACCCAAAGACACTTGCACATGCAAAGCAGTTTTTTTATTGGAGTAATTCTGAGGTATCAATAATCCTGGATTAACTAACGCATCGCCACACAATAATTTTTGGGGGGTAGCAATGGCCTTTCTAAAGAGACTTCCATGAAAATATGATAAAACACATAAAAAAATCAGTATTTCCATGTAACAATTTACGATTCCCATACTGGAAATTTCAGCTTCTGGTGGCTCATACTTGCAGAGAACCCTGCTAAAACCACCTCAAAATTTAGCTTTAATGTCTCTTGAATCCTTCCTACGGAGAGGCTACGGGAAATAAAGCTTTGGATAACAGAGAAACACGGAAAACTGAAGGAAAACTCCAACGATAAAGGAATGTGCTTCTGATAAGGAAGCAACTACGACGAGCTTCTCAGTATTTTGCCTAATTTGGCTAATCAAACCGCTTATCCAAAATACGCAACTGGTCAGCAACATCTCTTCCCCTGCTCTAGGCAAAAAAAAAAAAAAAAAATTCCCATCTCCCAGTCCAAAAAGAAAAGGGCAGGAATAAGGAATTCAACAGCTGCCTGCTTTTGCATAGATCTCACCGTGCCCCCTTAACTCCCGCTGAGGTAAAACACCATTTGATGCCCCGAAGTGGGGAGGGGGAGCCGGGCAGGGGCGGGCAGGGCCCGGCGTGCCAGGCTGGGCTGCCCCCGCCGCCAGCCAGACGCCTCCTCAGGGGGAAGCTTCCACCTCACACTCGCCACGTCCCTCCCACTCCCTTATCCCTGCTTTAATGGACATTAAAAATAGAACAAAACAGGACTGGAGATGGGAACAAAATCCGTGCACAACAGGGCCTGGATCGCTGTAGTCATTCTGCTGTAAAATGTAAAAACAAGAAAGGGCAGCCGAGCTGCCTCCCCCAGGACGCATCCCGCTTTTTTAATATAGTGGTGCCACCACACATTTCACTTTGGATGCTGCATTATATTTATATGTCGCTCAAATATTTACCATTTTCCTGAGTTCTGCTGGGTGCTCTGAGAGCTTGTTACGAGCCCAGGAGCCGTGGCTGTGTGTCGTGGCTGGTTAGCGGCCGCGCCGGCGCCGCCTCAGCGCGCCAGCTTCTCCTTCTGCAGCTTCTCGTGGGACAGGAGCCACTCCTTCAGCAGGTGCCCCCCTCCGTAGTTGCCGGTGGCCCCGTTGCTGTGGATCACCCGGTGGCACGGGATGATGATGGGGATCTGCAAAACACCCAAAAATCCCGGAGGAGCAAAGGGTGAGGCCGAGGGGATCAGGCGGGGAAGGCGCCGGGGAACGACGGGATGCGGCCCTCAGTGCCCTGCTGGGGATCTGCCACGGGCTGGACTCCTTGGGCTTGGCCTTTCCCAGCCTGAATGGTGCTGTGATTCCGTGAGTCTGTAAATCCAGCACGCTAAACTCCAGGAGCTTGGTGGCACTGGGCTTGCAGGGACACGGAGCAGCCACATCAGGGCCACGTGCCCGGCGGAGCACAAACGGAGCCCATCACCACCCCTGGAGGCCACCCCAGTTCTTAGGAAAAAATAGGCATGGACATTTTAATATATCAAAATGATGGGAAGTCTTCAAAAGGATAAACCTGAGGTATTAAATCCCATATATAAAATCTTCCCTGCAGCAGCAGGTTCTCCTGCCCCACGCCAGCTGAGCCCTCAGTGCCCATGGTGGGGGACGATGCCTCACAGATCCAAAATGTGCATGAGGAACTATTTAGATGGGATATTGGGAAGGAATTGTTCCCTGGGAGGGTGGGCAGGCCCTGGCACAGGGTGCCCAGAGCAGCTGTGGCTGCCCCTGGATCCCTGGCAGTGCCCAAGGCCAGGCTGGACACTGGGGCTGGGAGCAGCCTGGGACAGTGGGAGGTGTCCCTGCCATGGCAGCGATGGCACTGGATGGGATTTAAGGTCCCTCCCAACCCAAACCAGTCTGGAATTCCATGATCATCCCAGGATTAGAATATTTCTAGGAAAAAACAGACCACTGAGAAGGGATCCTAGTGCCTCGGCTCCCTGGCAGATCCTTCTCTCCCTGCAGCACCTCCACTTGCACCCCACAGAAATTCTCAGGGACACCAAGGCACTATCCATTATTTAGCAGCAAGTGAGTCCAAAACGGGTTGTGAATTTTTAAAACACCCAACAGGAGAAGTTTCATTCTAAACAAACCAATTTTAAGAACTCTTTTTTCCCCCCCCTCTCTCTGCCATCCACTCCCTATCATTTACAACCACACCGCACAGATTCTGCAAGATCAATGCCAGAAGTTCCATAATGGACTGATAATGC
This sequence comes from Machaerirhynchus nigripectus, assembly GCA_013397975.1. Lineage (NCBI taxonomy): Eukaryota > Metazoa > Chordata > Aves > Passeriformes > Dicruridae > Machaerirhynchus > Machaerirhynchus nigripectus. The sequence continues at coordinate 165,644 of VZRQ01007803.1, read as the reverse complement.
GGAGCAGAACATAAACATGGGGCTTTTTTTTTTTTATTTTTTATTACAGGTGATTATCATAGCTGAAGTACACACCATAAAAACTGCAATCCATCATCTCTAACCACGGGTGTGTTTTGGTGACTGCATAGTAATGGCATTGCAGCACTGGAGCTGGGACAACAACAACTCACCCTAAAGGGCAGGTCTCACAAATTTGGGTTTTTCAAGTCAAAAAGTAGAATTTATTTCTGTGCAGACACACAGACAAATGACACACCTTACCCTCGCTTATTTTAATCCCATTTAATCATTACAGTTCAAGCACTGTGGTGTATTTGAGCCCGGGATACACAAACCCCAGAGCTGCTGAACAGCTACTGGCCAGACCATAAATTGAGAGGGGTTTTTTTGGGGGGTGTTCCTTTGGTTTTCCTAACTAATTTCAAAGCCTGAAATTTAAAATCTTAATCTCAGCCCATATTAAATGGGAATACAACACAGGTGCTTATTGTTGATCAAGGTTTAAGTAAAACAATGCTTCCAGTATCTGCTTTATTTGGAGGTGGCAATGCCACAAGTGATTCAGGCATCTGTGACAACTCCAGTGAGGACCAATAAAAGCTTTGCTGCATGCCAGGCCAGCCCACAGTTGGTTTATGACTTCTTCAAAGAAATTGGGGGTTTTTTTTCAAGTGTTTCTCTGGTTTGGGGTTTCTCTGCCTTTACACTCCCTGCAGTTACTGCAGGAGGCTTGGCGTGAGTGACAAAGCCATAATAATACACTGTAAAACATCTCTGAGGTTCATTTGCAGTTCTTTAAAAATACACACAGTAAAGCAGCAGATTTTGGTGGTAAGGCTATAAATCTTGGTGGAGAATGAAAAAAAAAGGACTTCATTTTCGGGTGTGGGGTCTTGGATGATCCCCAGGTGGGTGCAGGACCCGTTCACAGCACAGGGAAACGGGGCTGAGCTGCTCACCACCAAGAAAAATGAGGAGGGATGAAATAAATGCCCCTTTTTCCATGCCCAAAACAAAGCACTCCATGCTGAGATTGTCCCAACACAAGCACCCATCCGTCACCCTCCCCAGCTCTGGATGCAGAAGTGGTACAAAGACCATACCAGCACTGTAATTTAAAAATATTGAATATTGCTTCAGTTTGGCTTAATTGTGGTGACAACGTTCAGCCTACTAAAATAATTAAACCTGCTAAAATTTATTAGGGCCCTAAGGACATTTTAGAGGGAGAACTACCCTAGTCTGGAGCTTTAATGCCTCAGCTACATTTAATGTAATTTTTATCAATAACCAAGCAGCTCATAATATTATAGCGCCGCTGAAATCCTCACGCTGTGAAATCTAATTCCTCTGCTCCACGAACCCATCACACACACAGCCCCTACCTCAAACGCTGCACAACTTCCAAACCCAGAGATTTGTCTCCAACAACAAAAAAAAAATAACATGAAGGAGCCCTCGGATCGATGCTGGAGTCCCTCTGATTCGGGCACCAGCTGAATATTTTCTCCAACTTCGCTTTTGTTCTTCTGGGTAGAGGCCCACAAGGGAAAGGGCTTGTTTTCACTCGCAGCCTCATCAATACCTAAATCCTGGTGAACAAGTGACACTGAGAAGCTGTAATCAATAGCTCCCTGTGCGTTTTTTCTTCTGGTCAAATGGCTCAGCACTCCTGACAGCCCCTGACACTCGGAACATGATGCTAAATCTTTATCAACAGCCATCTGGCTGAGTGGCAGAACAAGGCTGGGCCGGTCATTAACGCTCGTGGCGATCTGTGAATAAACCAACTCCTCCAGAGTGCGCTTGTTTAGGGAAAAAAGGTGGGGGAGAAACTCCCTGCCCCTGGGGTCCATCACTCTGAACTGCATTTAGCAAATTCTGCCGCTCTGGTCGTTGCCAGTGTTCAGTCTGAGGTGAGGGAACCGTCCCGGGGCACGGCTGGGGGGCTGGAGAGCTCCTGAACCCGCCTGGAGCAGCCAGGCCCTAAGGGAAGCAGCTGAGGGATCACCTTGAGACACACTCAGCAAAAAAACAGCCTTGTGGTTTGCTCACGTCGCAGAAACCCAGACTGGCTGGGGCTGGGAGGGATCCTAAAGATCATCCAGTTCCACCCCCTGCTGTTTCTCCCCTTCTTCCCCAGCAGAAACAAATCCTGGGATGTGACCCAAGGAGGGTCCCAGGTTATCACCAGGCACCAAAAGAAGCAAAGGTATTAGGAATGAAAATACCAGGAGAAGGTTCTTCCCCCAGAGGGTGCTGGGCACTGCCCAGGCTCCCCAGGGAATGGGCACGGCCCCGAGGCTGCCAGAGCTCCAGGAGGGTTTGGGCAGCGCTGCCAGGGATGCCCAGGGTGGGGTTTGGGGTGTCTGGGCAGGGACAGGGGCTGGGCTGGATGATCCTGGTGGGTCCCTTCCAGCTCAGACTATTCCAGGACTCTATGAATGAGCACACAGGTGGTTTTATGCGCCCACAGCGTTTCAGATCCACCCTTCACAATCTCCCCATAAACACACAACTGCCCCTCCAGTGTTCAAAACATTCTGCCTGAATATCCGTGGTTCAGCTCAATATTATATCCGTGATTCAGGATGGATTGATGCAATATCCCTGATTTAGGACAGACTGGTACCAGGATCAGGCTGTGCCCCTGGCTGGGTGAGCCCAAGGAACAGCACAGCTGGAGAGGGCACAAACCCAGAGCAGGCAGCTCTGAGAGCTGTGATCAGACCACTGAAAATGTCTTATTTAAGGCACAGAACACTCATTTAGGATGGCCTTGGACTAATCAGCCCAACATTCTCCATTTCCCATGAGCCTCTGTGATTTCTTTTTGATCCTCCTCTACCAGTCTAATGAGATTTTTAATTGAACTTTATGGGTTCCCTTTGAGGACCACAGACCTTGCAATCAGTGTTGAACCACAGCAAACTCTGGGAAGTCTCTCCTGCAAAAGGTGAGCCATCCCCACCCTGTCCTGGGCACAACCTGAGGCAGCTGCTGCTGGCACCTCTTCCACTTTCTCATAATGCTGAAGGTCATCCCATGAATTATGGGATTCTCCAAGGGGAAACCTGTGGAGTGCCCACTACCCAAATTAAAGACCAAGCCTCGATCTGTAGGAGGGATAAACGTGCTGGTATCTGGTGGAGAAAGGTGAGATTTGTGATTGTATCCAAGTGTTTGAGGGACAGTGTGATGCCTGGCTCAGGGTTATTTCTAAGGGTCCTTTTTCCTGGTACTACCACCCTCACTGAATCATGTTCATCACAAATCCATCTACCACCACACCAGGCTGCTCCAAGCCCCATCCAGCCTGGCCTTGAGCACTTCCAGGGATGGGTCTGGGGTTTGGACTGAGGGTTTAGACCCTGGCTGATGACTGAGGAATCTCTGACCTCCCGTGTTGTTTTCACACTGGTCCTCTCAGTATTTTCTTTAATAACATTTATTTGAGGCTGCAACGTGGACTTGCAAATTGGGTCAGAAAATCTGTTTTCGCAAGAGTTGATGGCTTTATATATAGAAATAACAAAGGTGAGGGGCTTTTCTGCAGCGCCACATTTTCTCTTTATATTTCACCTCATGCATAAAATCCGTGTGTATTACGCACAGCCACCCTGGCCAGGATGGCTCACAGGTGAAGGACCACGGAGACATTTCTGTGGGAAACATGAGGAGCAGAGAACAGTCGCTCACACTGAAGTGCAGAAGGACGACGTGTGAGTGTGTTTGCAAGTGGAATATGGAGGGAATTTCAGATCACCTCCAGGAGATGAGCACCGGCGAAATTGTGGTTTGCGATGGGCAGGACTCTCATTACAGTACTGGTTTTTTTTTTTTTAATCATCAGCTTTCTGTGATGAAATATTGAGGTGGTATTATATTAATACAGCTCTTTTTCCCTACAGCTATACATTATTATCTATAACTATAGCTTAAAAATTTTCTGCTGGGGACAGAAACCACCGCAGCCACGGGATGGGCTGGGAAATGGCAATAATAACCAGGACCCCATTTAAAAAAATTGCAGTAGCTTTGCTGTATATTTTCAGAACTATTTTCATCCTTCCTCACAGGGGAAAAAGCAGGAATTTTCACACCACAACCTGCTGTTACCGCTGCTTTGGATGCTGCTGCTCCACTGCAGCCTGAGGGCAAAGCTGGGTACATTTCTAGGCGATAGCAATTACATCTCCTTTTGCACAACACTGGATTGTTATTCTTTGAGAACTGCTTCCTGTAGGTTTGCATTGGATTGCCTTATCTTAATGTACACCAGATTATATTGGAAAGCATTCCATCATATTAAAATAGTTTGTATTGTCAAGCACAATGCGGGGTATTGACAAAACACTGCTTTATGCTGCTTACAGGAACTGCTTCACAGGGAAATCTGAGGGAGGCTGGAAACATCAGGGGGAGCTTAAATCTTAACCCCACATGGAGCTGCGTGGGTCTCCCTGGCTGGGTGCAACCCGTGGGGAATCGTGGAATGAGATGGGCTTTAAGGTCCCTTCCAACCCGGACTGTTCTGGGATCCTGTGGTTCTGTGGGTTTAGGGAACTGAACTGCTCCTCAAACTGTGCAGGTCCATTCATCTGAGCCCCCAAACCCTCCGGTCCAGGATGGGGCTGACCCCAACGCTGACACCCTGGGATACAGCACCCACTGAACCACACACCAGCTTCAGGCACCAACCCAGGTGACTCGGGTGTGTAAATACGCCCGAAAAGCTAAACCCAGAGGAAGAAAAGGGGAAGATAATTACTGGGGAAACAGACAGAGATCAATTAGTGTAACATAACGTTTTCCCAAAACCCACAGGCCTAACCTAGAGTGCTGCTCCCTCCAGCTGGTTCAAATTCAGGCAACTCACCTCCAGAATTCCAGACTGGTTTGGGTTGGAAGGGACCTTGAAGCTCATCCCATTCCACCCCTGCCATGGGCAGGGACACCTTTTACCAGCCCAGGGCGCTCCTGGCCTTGTTTTCAGAATCGTATTTATGCCAGAGTGGGTGGACTGTTTTTAACACAACCAAAACCACTCATAACCTGCCAAGTAAGGTCCAGGTGGAAGATAAAAGACTTCCCTGACCTAAAAATACGTACGAAAGTTTGAGAACAACAAACTGTGCAGAGGCTGGTGAGTAACACAAGTGCTTCTCTTCCCAACCCAGCGCCAAAAATGGTAGGGCATCAATCACACTAAGCTGGGCTGTGCATTATTGCTGATTAAAAACCCTTACTGACCTTATTCCTCGTGGCAGACCGGTTTTCAGAGCAGATCAATTTCACCTAAGGACATTTAGCCCGCAGAGCTGTCTAAATCCAGCATCTCCCACCAGCCTGGAAGGGCTGGAAGGTGCCGTGGACTCACCGGGTTGCTCTTCATGGCTCCTCCCACGGCTCTGGCTGCCCGGCTGTTGCCAGCAAGATCTGCCAGCTGCTTGTAGGAAACGGCCTCCCCGAACTTCACATGGTTCAGCAGGGTCCACAGCACCTGCCTGGTGAAGGAATCTGCAAGGCAGAGGGAGCGAGCGCTGCTTGACTGCAGAAATGAGGACGAAAGAGTCAAAAAACCCAAGGCAAAGCGAGGCTCCATGGCAGTTTTCTAATTTAAACTGAAACAGCCCCACGCACTGTCCTGTTACTGTGCCCTATGTGACTACATTTAAATATGTGATTGTTAGAGAGAGCGCTTGGAGTAACTGATCACTGTAAAAAAAAAGGGATTTAAGGCTTTGATTTTCCTGTATTTTTAATTTGCTTCGAGTACAATTATCCTGTTAACTCGCACAATGTGGTTTTTCCCCATTAAATCGGCGGAGTATAAATTAGCATAGAGTCAAATTAAAAGGGAAGGCATGAGTGGCTGTACCTATCTGACAAAGGCCTGGCATCTCCAGCCAATTCCCAACTTCAGCTGGGACGTGGCTGAGACGCCCTGGAGCCAGAGCACCCCGAATTATCCCGGCTGGCTGCATTTCAGAGTGGAGACCCCCGAGCTACTGCTCAGCACTGCACACGCTGCCACGTGCAAGGACTAGCTGTGACCTTGAATGTCCTGCACATCCTTAATGATACAGGGGGAAAAAAAAAAAAAGTAATGTATCGGCCATTATTTTAATTTTAATTCGGCAGCAAATTGCTTTAAGTGTTCCGACTGCTGAAATAATGAATAAGCAAATGCATTAGGAGCTGCTTTCTTCAGCATCTCAGCCCAGGATTGTTTCAAGGAAGGAAAAGGGATAGTCCTGCTTGGATTTGAGTGGGATTGAACACCTCTTGCTCTTCCAAGGCACCTGGAAAAGCTTTGAGGTGCTAACTCGTGGGGAACTTACTGAGAGGAGTGAGCTGGCGCCACCCCTGCGGGAAAAAAGAAAGGAAAAGAGACCCCTTCTCCCAGCTGAGAGCCTCATCCTCCTGCTCTGGCAAAGAAACAAACTGATTAAAAACATTTTCTTTCTTTAGCTGTCAAAAAAGACATCGATTACCTTCCGTAGGAAGGTAAAGAAATGTGATTTTGTTCTTAAAGGAAACCCATACGGCGTTATGTGTGTGTTAAATAATAAAAATCACTTCTTAACTGAAGGGAATGATAATCACTTCATTGAAAAAATCTGTTTAGTCTTTATTATAACATTAAGCAAATTAAACATCAGCATAATCCAGGTGATACGAGAAAAGGGTCATCAAAGAAATTAACTTTGTTGTTCATTAATTTACATGGATTAGTAGAGGGCAAAGAGATAGCAAATCTGCTCTAGTTTTTTATGATATAATTTCAAACTGTACACCATTTGTGGCAGTAGGGTGACTTTGGGGTTAATCAGACTGATTTGTCCTTTTAATTGCTTTCTATTCAAAGAAAATTCATTAGATAATGTTCTCTTCAAAATTCATGAATCAATTTAACTGAAGAAACCACATTAACAGCTTTGGGTTCATTAGCACAAGCAGTTGTGTTACTGGCTGATTGCTACGAGGGTTTCCTTAGGCAAACAGATTTTGTTTACTGTGATTCCTTCAGAAAGGTTTATTTCAAATCAAATTGGTCCTTACTGGTTTTTTAACCTTTTAATTCTGGCAGGATTAGCTTTAACCCCCCCTGCTCAGAGGTCTCGGGGAGTCACTGCCCAATGGCATCTATCAAATGACCAACACCCAGTCCAGAAAACTCCTTTTTTACCCTCAGTTTTGGCAGGTTGGGATGGGATGGGCTTGAAACTTTTGGGAACCTGTTGGGATTAGGGAGAAAAAAGGAGCAAAGTGCGCCTGGACAGGGAGCAGCTGAGGGAGGATGGGGCAGCTCCAGAGCCCCCCAGCCCCAGGGTGCCAAGTGATGCCCAAATTCCCCAGGCTAGGCTGCCAGAGGGACACAGATTATCCTCCTCTCACACACAGGGACACAGATTATCCTCCTCTCACACACAGGGGCACAGATTATCCCCCTGCCAGAGCCACTGCACACTTTTCCTGGGAGCAGCTCCGCTGCCCCTGCTCCCACACAAAGCACTTGGGAAGTTAGGAGCTCAAAAGAATGAAATATTTAGCCATCATGCACATCATTTTGGAAATGCATCTGAAAACTCAATTTCATCCTGCGGGGAGCAAATGCATTAATTAGTTTGAGCAGCTCGAAGAGACAGAGCCCAGTACTGTTATTAAACTGCCTGCAGAGTGCGAGTGCCTGCGAGCACAGCCTGCCCAAATGGGGCGGCTGAACTTTCCCCGGTTTCCACCGTGTGCCAACGTTTTGTGCTGTTAAATGTCCTTATAAAGGGCTGTAAAACCCCCCCCTAAAAATGAACACACAGGAATTCCCTGGTTCCACGAGAACCTGGTGTCCTGCTGAGGCCGACGCCAGCGGAGCCGCGGCTGAACTGAACCGCGCCTGGGAGCACCACGAGGTTTTGTCCTTCCTCTGTCCCCTCCTGCACGTGGAGTCAGCAAAACTCCCCCTCCAGGGGACCCCTGACCGCCCTCGTGCCAAGGGACACCTCCCACTGTCCCAGGCTGCTCCCAGCCCCAGTGTCCAGCCTGGCCTTGGGCACTGCCAGGGATCCAGGGGCAGCCACAGCTGCTCTGGGCAGGATGTGCCAGGGCCTGCCCACCCTCCCGGGGAAGAATATTTACAGATAAATGAAAAGCCCCAAAAAAGGACTTAACCTGAACCTGCTGTTGATGCTTAAATCTCCAAGGTCCCTGCTAACAGGACACTGGGCCTTAATTCTCCATACAAACATATTAAATCCATAGGGATAATGGAGAGAAAATCAATTTTGCTTGAGCACCAGCTGTATCATAACTTTTAACAGTGTAACTGAAGGTGGTTATTAGTCCAGAGAAGTAAAATCATACACTTCCAACTAATAATCACAGAATTATGGAATGGTCTGGCTTGGAAGGGACCTTAAAACTCATCTCATTCCATGCCCTGCCATGGGCAGGGACACCTTCCACTAAATAATATGTATTACTTACATATATATATGTTTGTATCTAATCTTTAACAAGCATTTTTGGTGTTGGTGAGGGGCTCAGTCCTTCAGGATTCAGGATGGATGAGGGAAGAGCAGAGGGATCAGTGCCAGTCCCTTCCTGCCCCCTCTGTACCTCCCCACACAGATCTTGGGGCCAGAGAGCTTCCAAAAAAACCCCACAGCCTCATTTTCCATCCTCTTTCATCTCTTTGATGAAGAGGAATTAAAGACAGCCTGTTTTTTTCCTTCCCCTCAACACTGATTGCTGGGAATGTTAGTTTTTGTTTGTCGTGTTGGTTTGTTTCTGTGGGTTTTTTTTTTGTTTTTTTTTTTTTTTTTGCTTTTCTTTTTGTTTGCTTGCTTTTCCCCCAGAGTTTTGCAAATGCAAAGACAGTTATAAACACTTGCTCCTCCTCAGCAGCTTTTTCACAGCCTGCCTGGGGTACTGCACAGACAACTTTTCTCCTTGTTTTTTTCACTTGTTGGTTTTCACTGTTATTACTATTATTAAAAATCCCCCGAAACATTCAAGCACAACAGTTCAAAAATACTCAAATCTGGCTAAAAAACAGCAGTTCCCACTGCAGCAGCAGCTTCCACCTAAGCCAGAAAACTCAGACTGGCTGTTGGATCTGGGAGGAACAGATTTACACTCAAATTTCAGAACTTTTGCTGTCAGCAGGCAATGGTGCAAACAATGAATCCAAGCAAGAAAGCTGATTTTTAGCAATTTTCAGCTTTCTTTACTATTAAAGCCTTACCAAACCTGCCACCCTGCCCTAGACTGACCTAGCAAGTGGTATGTGAAGAGGGAATTGTTTAATTCAAACGTTTTGCTCTTGTTATGAGGCACCTCCCATCCCTGGCAGTGCCCAAGGCCAGGCTGGACGGGGCTTGGAGCAACCTGGGATAGTGGAAGGTGTCAACCCATGGCAAGGGGTGGCACTGGATGGGCTCTGAGGCCCCTTCCAGCCCAAACCAGGCTGTGATTCCACGAAATATCAGGCACTTTTATTAAGCTTTTATGTAGTGCCTGTGCATGTGTGTTCGTAAAATGTCATGTAACAAAAGAAAAACATGACTATAATGTACAAACTTGCTGTCTGTCTGTGCCACTTCAGTGAGAAATGGACCAAAATGCTTCCTTTTAACACCTCGAACGCTCAGGCTGGCTCAGGCCGTGTGAGCCACATTAAAACCCAATTAATGGGAGCCGCTCCCGAGCCGTGGTTTAACACAGTTTTACACACGGTTCCCTTCAGATTTCTGAGGGGGTGGTGGGGCCAAATTCTATCCTTAGAAGCAAGGAACTCTCCCTGGAGCTCATCCAGCAGTATTTCTGCAGGTTCAACTCCCTGGAAGTCGGCGGGTGTTTAACTCCAGCAGTAACTGATATTCTGACCCATTTTTCACACAATACCCTCAATAGCAGTTCACCACAACGTGCAAGAGCACGTGTCATTTTAGAGCTGATGGAAA
>VZRQ01007803.1:130676-150676 GCA_013397975.1 Machaerirhynchus nigripectus | reverse complement strand
CCATAACTCCAGGCTGAATGATCAGGGGCAGGAATCTGCTCCAGGCTTACATTTCCCATCCAAAACTCACTCCAGGAGCAAATATTTTTTGCTTTGTTTCAAATATGTCAATTTTGGGAGCAGGAAATTGTGCAAAGTATGTAAAAATAACCTTTTAATGACTTTATGGACATTTTCAATCCACACAGGAGCTGCTGGAGACATAAATACAAGAGACCTGCAGATCAGAGAAACTCAACCGCTGCAAACTCAGCTTAGCTGGCCATATTTTATCATTATTTACTGCTATACAACCCTTCTTCCTGTTCTGGAACAGACACAGAATGGGCCTTCCAGAGACACCACGCACCAGCTCAGCTGCAGTTTCTAAGTGACTGGGCCAGAAAATTAAATTTCTATTTTCCCATTCAAGATAGAAATAAACGAGGGACTTGTCTCTATTTCTCTTTGTCAGGGAGCTGGGACTCACCAAGAACCTCACCTGGGCTGCTTCAAAATTCTCCTGGTCAGCTGCACCTTGAAGAGCTTGAGAGCTGAGCTCTGCTCCCTCATGGCCTGGTGGCAAGAGGCCACCACTGGCCAGCACCTGACTCAAAGTTCAGGAATTCCTGGTGGTGCACACTGAATGCAACTCCTGCTCCCAGCCCTAGCCTCCTTTTTCCCCTTTCTTGGAGTTCTTGTTTTCGCCTGGGAAGGTCTCTCCTCTCCTTCTCCAGGGGAAATAACAAAAATTCAACTGAATTTACCTCAGTCTGCACTGCTGGAACCCAACAAAAATGCAGCCTCCCAGGTTCCAGCTCTTCTGACTCGTCCTGTTAATGAGACACACAAACCTGCCCACAGTTCCTAAATAAATCAGAGGAGATGCAGTTTCCTAATGACACTGATGGGAAGGCAGGACCATCTGGTTACAGTAAGACTGGGACAAGCAGGGAGGTTCTGCAGAAAGCTCCCCAGGATTTATGGATATGCTGCAAGGGTCATGCCAGTATTAATGAATCCGAAATACAAGGTGAAGAGAAAGGATTCAACACTCACATGCCTTGAAAAAACACAATTTCCAATCCATCCCTCTAAATTAAGCTCACTAACGTCAAAACTTCCAACTCATCAGGACTTTCAGTTTGAGGTTGTGGTCAGGATCATCAACTAAACCTGGGAGTGCAAAACTGGGCGGCAAATTTGGGCATGAACTGGGCAAATATGGAGAAATAAAGTGACAAACCTTCACAAGGACCTTGAATCCCACCTCAGCACAAAAAATCCAGAACCACCCTGAAGGAAGTGTGAGACATGGGCTCTAAAATTCATAGATACATCCTACAAGAGTATTGCTCATCATTGCAGGGCTCCAACACACTCCCACGATGGAAAGGGAAGGAAGGAAAGAAAGAAAGGCAGAAAATGAAAGAAGGCCAAAGAGGGACTTTGGACAAGGGATGGAGCGCCAGGACACAGGGAATGGCTTCCCACTGCCAGAGGGCAGGGATAGATGGGATACTGGGAAGAAATCCTTCCCTGTGGGGGTGGGGAGGGGATGGGATGGAATTCCCAGAGCAGCTGGGGCTGCCCCTGGATCCCTGGCAGTGCCCAAGGCCAGGCTGGACACTGGGGCTGGGATTTAAGGTCCCTCCAACCCAAACCATTCCATAATTCTATGAAAGGGGAATAAATCCATGAATTTTGACATCAGCTTGTGTAAAAGTGATTTTGCAAACTGGAATTTGTTTTATCATCTTACAAGCAGAGATATTTCTTCTCCCAGACTACAGTATCATGTGCTACGTATTTGGCATGTTACACAGGTTTGGAATTAGAGGATCTTTAAGTTCCCTTCCAATCCAAGACATTCAGCCAGAAGGAATCTCTTGTACTTCCACAAACCTATCCTATATCCACTCGGGGAACAGGGCAACACCAAGCCAGGTTATTTGGGAGAAAGGAAACATTAATTCTCTGCAAACCTTTGACCACACTGGGCCACCACTGGATTACCCAGCACAGGTAGCCTGATGTTCTCCTCCAGGAAGGCTGGTGGCAGAAGAGGCTGGGAGGCACCAGCACCTCTCCTCTGTCTTTCCCTGCTTCCCACAGAATTGCTTTTTCTCTGTAACTCCACTTAGAGTTACACTGATGAGGTGTTTTTACTGTTTCATTTCTCGGCACGGCCCCAAATATCCACTCCCAAAGGAACCCTGGATCAAGAAATCTGCACCCTCAGTTGCTTTGTGAAGATCCTGTTGCCAAAGATAACCTGGCCTAGAAAATTAATATATGAAACATGCAATGCAAATGTGCTCCACTACGTGAACAAAGCGTAAGATCCTCGCTGGGCTAAAAAAGGAACAGCAAATTCTTCAGCTTTCTGTAAGTTCCTTTGTAAATGTGCACGTTGAAAATAATACTCGTTAAAGTGCTTAAATGCAATAAAATGGAACTATTTCCTCACTGCATATGAATGAAGTCAGTATCAAAGTACTGATTTTTTTTTAATTTGTACTAATCTATTACTGAGTTATAAATACCTAATAGATGGAGCTGAGATGCACACAGCACCTTCCAAACACTAATTGACAACATCCTTCCAAGAATGCAGCAACAGCGAGTAATTCCCAGAATCTTCTGGATTCCATCTCAAAGTTAAGGTGTACTTTTTTCTTCCTTTTTTCGTTTTTCTTTTAAGGAGCACGTATTTAGCCAGTCAGCAGAACAACTGGGAAGAGGTAAAGTGTGATCCCATGAAGTCACTCAGCCTCCTGACTGATCCCGCTGCCATCACACAGCCCTGCTGAAATGAACTGCAACTGGAATTCCCGAGATCCAAATTATTTAAACAGACATCCTGGAAGCAAACAGAGGAGCAGTCCTACCAGTGACCCCTGATGGGATTTCACAGATTCAAGGCTGCTCAATTAACAGGCAGCCCTAAAATCTGTGCCTTGCTTGGAGGGAGTTCTCACAGGTAACCTGCCAGGAGAGGAGGAGTCTGCAAAGGCACAGGCAGAAATTTGGGTTATTTGGGGCGTGAGAAGCAGTTGGGGAAACACCCTAGTCCTGCACCTCCTAAAGAATGATTTGATGCTCCAAAACATCTGAAGAATCTTACAGGGGTTTTACTCAGTTGATAAGGTTAATAATCACACATTTACCTGATGCAACAGCCCTGTTGTTTTACATAAACCTGCAGCATCAGGAAAATCCTCCTCCTGCTTCTCAAGCTGCCACAAAAAAGAGGCTGCTCCTCATCCCGTGCTCTCCTGCCAAACCCAATGAAGTCAGCGCAGGCACAACATGTTTATACAACATTAAGGGTTCACGTTAAGCTGAAAGCAAGGAGGAAATCTGACTTTCAGATTGACAAATGAAGAGTGCTCGTGTATTCTGGAGCCTGCAACAAAGGAGCCGGTTGTGTTCTCGCCCACCGCGAATCCCTAACAAACCCTCCTCCCTGGAAGGATGGTCAGAGCTAAGGTCACAGCACCCTCCATCTGCATTTCAGATCTTGACTTTCGTTGGCTTTGCTACTTCTTCTGGCATTAAATATGAATGATGTTCCCCGAAACATTTGGAACATTAATTATAAGGAAATAAACGTAGGGAAGCGCAGGGCCCCGGTCATTGTTCACCTACGGAACGACAACCAGGAGCTTCCAGCAAAGTGCTAAAATATAAAAGGGTGATGTTCATTCATGTATTGGTCCAAGCTGCAGCACTATAAAGTACATCAAAAGGTGTTAATGGTTTCAATATTTATCTGCTGCAGGGAAGCACTCTAAAAAGAAGACAGAAAAAAATTTCTGCTAATGGCTGTGTCTCTCCATTAAAATGAAAAGCTTAATGCATCTTATAATCAGAGGACAATTTGCAAATCATTAAGAGAAATGTAAAATTCCATTAAAATACAAATCAAGAGTCCCTCACTGGACTAATAATCTTTTTGATATTATTTTGCATTTCACTATTTCTGTTCCCAATATCCAGGCACCACAAATGATCAGTTCTTGAACATGCTATTTACCACAGCCTACTTCTTTAACGAGAGACTGAGAGAAGTATAATCTGCTATTCAGAGCAGGTACTAATGAAGAATTCCATATATTCTGAAATTTAATTAAAACCCCAAAGATTTCAAATTAGATGCAATTTGAAATGCCTGGGGCAGAAATACATGCACTTGCGTGGCAAGGGTATCACGCTGAAAGTTGATACCGTAATTGGTCTTGATGTATTTTTGTGTTGCCAGGCTGAAGCACAGAACTCATAACCATATAAAAATTCTCTGTAGATTACCTGCTCATTGAAAATGCCATCACTCAGGTAGTTCTCTACTAAATTACCATGCTACTAAAATGCACAAAGTGATTCGAAGAGAAGAGTGGCACAGCTGGTCGACGCTGCCAATGAGTTATGCATGCGTCGACGCTGCCTTTTTTCTTAGTAAAATATGCTCAGTTGAATATTAAAATATAATTGGCATTCAACCTAAGTAGCTTAAACCATTTTGTTATCTTCTTTTAAACCGATTTGGCTCCTCCACAGTTATTTTCAAGGATGCGATTCACAAACTAATGACACCATCACATTCAGCTAGATTTGTACTATTTTACATTTGTCATAAATAGGGACAATTTCTACAGCCTTCTAGGGATGTCCTTTAATACTGGCTCCTCTTGAACATCAAAGGCCCAATTCAGGGGGAAAAAAGAAAGAAAAGAAAAAAAGGAGTATGCCATTTATGTTGTTCTTGCATATTTTATTCTGAGAAGAGTGCAGGATGCAAATTTCTAGTGAAAAGTGTGTTTTTCCACTTAAGTGAGCCCTTGTTTCTCCCACAATAAAATGGTCAGCAAATAAACTGGTCAGGAGATGTGGCAGAACATCTTGGAAATGGGTCAGGAAGGGGCATCCTTAGGTCAAGCAGCAGCAAAATACCTTTATGATAACATTTTTTCCCTCAGATGAATTTATTTATGTGCCCCTAATATAAGGGTTGTCAGAAATGTCACTACATTGTCATTTCCCGAAAAAAAATTAACCATATTACTTAGAAACAAGGTGCTCACCATAGTAACAGTCCCATTAAGCACATTACCTTTGAAACACCAAACAGGTTAAATGTATATGAGTATTGATGATATTTCCCATCGATACTGGGTTTTAAGTAAACTTGTCTGAAAGTTCATTAATAAAACGGGTGTGGGAGCCTGTATTTATAAAATCCTTTCCTTTTATCTTGATTGCCTGGGTTTTTATTAAGGAGGGGTGCAAAGGTTACGTGGGGCTGCATGTGTGGCAAGCCAGCCAACAAATCAAAGGAAAAATGAATTAAATTAAACTTATTCCTCACAGGTCTGCAATGAGAGCAGGTGCTGAGGTCTGGGGCTCAGGGTGAAGATGATGAGCACACAACTCTGGATAAAAAAGTCATTTTCCTACACTGGTGGGGTTTTTCCACCTTCAATTCTTACCTTTTAATCTAAATCTCATACACAAGCAGCAATGTCAAAAGTTACCGGGTTGGTCAAAATGTCTCTTAGATCAGGGTCAACTGATTCCTTTTATTTCATGGGGAGGAAAGGGATGTGATTTTGAGCAAATTCACTTTATAAAGAAGCCTCACACGCAGGTGGCTTTTAGAGCTGCTGATTTCAGAGTGAAGCTGCCCTGACTTCGGTCCAGCTGCAGCTCTGTGCAAATATTTATCGCGGAATCATGGAATGGTTTGGGATAGAAAGGGCCTCAAAGCCCATCCAGTGCCACCCCTGCCATGGGCAGGGACACCTCCCACTGTCCCAGGCTGCTCCCAGCCCCAGTGTCCAGCCTGGCCTTGGGCACTGCCAGGGATCCAGGGGCAGCCACAGCTGCTCTGGGAATTCCATCCCAGCCCCTCACCACCCCCACAGGGAAGAATTCCTTCCCAATGCCCCATCAGCAAAACACAAACCCCTCCTTTCTGAACAAAAGCCTGGAATAATTTCAATATCCACACATCTCTGCAGCTGTTTCAGAGTCTTGAATATTGAATATCCTCAAATTCTCTGAGAACAAGTAAAAAATATTGCTGTTGTACAGGTGAACACTGGCTGTGGACCTTCAACCCACTCTTACCTAAAAAACCCTATTTATAAAATGCCCCTTTACCCCAATTATGGCCTGCCTGTAACAATGTTAAGAATACTGGCAAGAAAGGATTGTCCTACTGGGAATTTTTGAAAGTGCATGACCCTTCCACTGCTTTCCCCATGACAGGACAGACACGCTGCTCTCCCCATCCTTAGACTCACCCAAGGTCACATCAGTGCTGGTTACCCCGAAAGGCTCCACCAAAACCCCACAAACATCCGGAATCAGGGCTTCCAAGAAGGAAATTTGGCTTTCCAAGAAGGAAAAAAGGCTTTCCAAGAAGGAAATTTGCACCTCAGAGGGCCTGAATTGTCCCACATGGCTCACATTTGGCAGCCAATTTATCCTATGAACAGTGAACTCCAATGAAAGTATTTAGGATACACTGAAAACCACACGAGCTCCCACTGAAAAGTATGGGATTTTTGGTCTGAATTCAACAGGAATTGGGTCAGGAATTTTGCAGATATTTCTGTCCAGAATGCATTTGTATTGATTTTTTTTTTTGTTTAGTTTTGTTTTTAAATACATATAGTTGATAGAAAGTAATGGGCCAAGTGGGCTGGAAAAAGAAGGAGAGATGTAAAAGTAACTGGGCTATTTTGGGGTTTTGTTGTTTCCATTTTTGAAGGTTGGAGAGGATTGATTTCTGTTTGCAGAAAACTGTAGGGAAGTATTGGATTGTAAAAATCCATTAAATGTCTCACAAAACAGTGACTTTCTGCTTATCAAAACTCTTCTCACATGAAATGGTAATAAAAGAAGATGCCAGTCTCTGGAATTTGAATTTTGAGTTGGCAGACAGAAATAGGAAAGCTTGTCATCTCTCTGCACTTGAATCTGCCATGTCCAGAGACATGAAGTACGAACATTTCCGAGCAGATTATTTCATATTTAACACTTTCTAAAAGCCTAAATAGAAATGTATTTGCATGTCTGATGAAGCTGCAGGGTTGAGAAAGGGAAAATCAGCAACATTTCTCAACTTTTTTTTCTTTAATGAATTGAACCTCTGCTACAAAATTAAGAGAATTTCACAAATTGCAGCACTAATCAGTGGTAAAAACGACATTTTGTATTTGCCTAGGGAAGGGCAAGTCCTGCCTCCCCCTCAGCAAGTGAACAGTGCAGCTCAAGACTGCAAAATAGAAACATAGAATCCCATGGTTTGGGTTGGAAGGGACCTTAAAGCCCATCCAGTGGACAACTGCCATTCTTAAAGGCTGCTCCCAGCCCCAGTGTCCAGCCTGGCCTTGGGCACTGCCAGGGATCCAGGGGCAGCCACAGCTGCTCTGGGCACCCTGTGCCAGGGCCTGCCCACCCTCCCAGGGAACAATTCCTTCCCAATATCCCATCTAACCCTGTCTCTGGCAGTTTATATGACCTGCTGGATTCCCACTTTCCCAGATAAATTCACTGAATTTTCCATTTCTGCTGGAAATAAGGGAACCACAAGGCGATGATACCGGGACTCCTGGTCTCCCTGCTGGCTGAGTTTGCTGCTTTTCCTATTAAGGATGGTTATGCTTTAAACATAAATATTTATCTACATCAACATCAACATCTACACCTACATCTACATCTACAACTACAACTACATCTACAGCTACATCAACATCTACATCAACATCTACATCAACATCTACATCTACATCTACATCTACATCTACATCTACATCTACAACTACATCTACATCAACATCTACATCAACATCTACAACTATATCTACATCTACATCTACATCTACACCTACATCTACATCTACATCTACATCTACATCTACACCTACATCTACACCTTTATGATAAAGGAAGGAAATCCCAGGGACTGGTCCTTGATGTAAAATCTGACCCTAAGTCTCAACTTAATGACACCTGAGCAAAAAGGTCACCACAGGAGTGACTAAATACTTTGAACCTGAACACGTGCGTGCCTGCAATATGGAAATAGGTACTTTAAAAAGTTCCAGACAGTTTATCCACAAACTAGCCCCTGAAGCTTCAAACTTTCCAGCTTTACTTGACAACATCTCAACCAAGTCAACGATTCTTATGGTTTTTCTACTGTAACTTAAAGGAAGGGGAAAGAGATCTGCAATTCATTTTAGCAATGTAAATGCTTTTCTTATTGAAATGAGTTTTGTATATTGAAAATGTCTATGGATGAATTGTATGTGGGAAAAATTTGCTCTCAGGACACTATAGTTAGGGTGAGCAGCACAGCCGCTGAAATCCCTTTTACGTGTAAGCATCAGGGGATGTTGAATTTGTCCTCTCAGAAGCAGACGAATCAACAGTCCCACAGTTTTGTGATTTAAGCATTCTGACCACAGAAAGAGTAGGAAAATACTCTGGCCTTTGCCGAGTCACAGTCAGAAAACACAGCAAAATCTGCTTTTCCTTCCTTATTTGCTGAAGGCTGGGATTTTTTTGTAGCTTAGAAAGTGCAAAAGCAGTAAAAGAGAGGTGTTAGTGCCCCTCTGGGAGGGTGCAGAGTGCTCAGGATGTAGTTATGGGAGGGTTTTCTCCATGGGGAGAGACCCCACAGCCCCGCAGGCCCAAGAGAGGGGTGAGTCCAGGGCTGACTCCAGCTCTGCGGAGGCGACACACAAAGTGAGGAGTTTCCTCAGCCCACACCTGGCATTTCCCTGGGTTCCCACCACCCCTGGGCAGGGCTGTGGCAGGCTCACAGCCCACGCTGAGCAGCGTGAGTGTGTGAAGGAGCAGGAAATCACAGGGTAATTATTGATTACAGGCCTGGCTACGTCACCTCGGAGGGAGAATGGAGCTGCTCCCAGCTCCTTTGAAGGCTCCGTGCTCCCATAATGTATGAGGTGTTTCATCAATATCCCCTCTTGGATGAATAACGTACATCATGCACGGGGAATTTCAGCTGTGGAGCTCTCCTCTCTGCTCTCCATCCTCAGCTGCTCCTCCTGGATCTTTCTGCACAGCTGGGCTCTGCCTTGGCTTGTGATGTAACAGAATCTTGGACTGGTTTGGGTTGAAAGGGACCTTAAAGTCCATCACGTTCCTGTCCATGGGCAGGGACACCTCCCACTGTCCCAGGCTGCTCCCAGCCCCAATGTCCAGCCTGGCCTTGGGCACTGCCAGGGATCCAGGGGCAGCCACAGCTGCTCTGGGCACCCTGTGCCAGGGCCTGCCCACCCTCCCAGGGAACAATTCCTTCCCAATATCCAACGTAAATTGACCCTCCTTCAGTTTAAAACCAGTAGTGCCCAACTGCCACTTCCAGAGCTCTGAGCCCTGACTCAGGAATTCACAGCTCACTTGAAGGAACAGGAGGACAGAGCTGGACCGAGGGAAAGGCTCAGCTTTGCTCCAGGCCTGCACCCTCAGGACAGGGACCTGATGGAGGGACTCCACCCTCAGGAACCCGAAGGACTCATGTGGTGAGGACGGCAGAGCACGCGAGGAGCAGAACCCAGGGCTGCTGCTCGTCGCAGGGCGAGGGAATTGACTGCTGTGTCTCTGGTTCTGGTTCTGTGTCCCTGTCCTGTGCCCCCAGGAGCCACCTGCTCTGCAAGCACACGGCCACCCCAGCGCCACGCGCCCTGCCACCGCGGCCACCCCGCTCCCCAGCCCAGCCAAGGGGGGCAGGAAATCCAGCAGTGGCCAGCTTAGCATCGCCCTCCCCGTGTCACAGACCCACAAATCACCCACCCCACGCACAGCCTTTGAAACAGCGACAGCCCAATTTTCTCCTTCATACAGAAAGGGGGCTAATGACCGGGATACATTAAGAGCAATTAATCATTTCCCATTAGGAATGTTCAGGGATTTTTCTGAGGTGCCCCACTCAGAGGAGTGGGAAAACCTGACTTTCTCTTTGCTCAGTGCAATTCCACACTGAGCGCTGGCCATGACACAGGTTGTTGAAAATTCCACGTTTTCCATTATGCTTAAAAATAAATATATTGGCTGCATATAAAGTGGAGAACCAGTAAGGAAAGAACTCCTGGAGCTGTTGGGAAACCAGACCTTTCCCTCTCCACAACTCCCTGACAGGAAGCCAGGTGGGGGTCGGGCTCTGCTCCCATGGGAACAAGGGGCAGGAATAGAGGAAACGGCCTCAAACTGTGCCACGGGAGGTTTAGGTTGGAGTTTAGGGAAAATTTCTTCATGGAAAAACTGTCCAGCCCTGGCACAGTCTCTGCAGGGCTCTGGTGGAGTCACCATGCCTGGAAATGTTCAAAAACCACGTGGATGTGGCACTTGGGGACATGGATTAGTGGTGACCACAGCGACAGTGATGGGGCTGGATGATCTTAAAGGTCTTTTCCAACCCTAATGGTTCTGTGATTCCATGATTCTCCTGCCTGCCTCAAGGTTCAGATTCCACCTTTGCCAAGGCCAAGTTATGAGAGGAATGGTTAATTTTGTATTTTAAGTGCTTTTAAACACGTTTCCCCCGTTTAGCAGTAATTTAGAAAATTAAAGGCACTTTAGAAAACACTAAGACACAGGAGAAGCCACTGAAACCGCAAATACAGAACTTTTATAGAATTTCTTAACCCAGTAAGTATAAAGCAGAACACCTCTACTTTCTGAACCTGCAAATCTCTCTGCTTTTGTTATCTCAGAGCTGATTGCCATGATTTTTCTCTCCACACGGAACTACGTCTTCAAAGCTGGCACAAAGGCAGCTGCGGAAAACTGACCGTGAACTGAGGAGTGTTTCATCCCAAAAGCACTTCACACTTTTCTTTTGTTAAATGAGGAACCTTTTTAGTGTGTTTTATCACAGAGGCAAAACCCTTACTGTCCTCAGATGAAGTTAGTGCAGAAAAATAAAATAAAATTTGATCTAAGCACTGATTGGGAAGAAATTATGCAACAGCCAGTCCTGATCACAAAAGGACTTGAGGATGGAACTCGAATCCTCTATCAAAGAACCCACTGTCAGTGGCCATATTTGCAGGGAAGGGGAGGAAAGAACGGCCAAAGGTTTTGATGATGATGGAATCACAGAATTCCAGCCTGGTTTGGGTTGGAAGGGACCTTAAAGCTCATCCAATTCCACCCCTGCCATGGGCAGGGACACCTCCCACTGTCCCAGGCTGCTCAGGGCCCCACTTGAAGAGCTGCTGCTGAACAGAAATGTAAGAAAATCAGGGTGATGAGAAAAAGCCTTTCTGGCTTTGGATCCTCGTGCTCTCACTGATGTTTGTTCTGCGTTTTTAAGTGCCTGGAGAAATGAGTAGGCACTTTCAAATGTAAATGTGTAAAAGTAAATAAATACCAAATTCCTAATTTAGCAAAACCGCAATTCTGATGTGCAGATAAACTGAAGTGCAATCCATCATAATTTGATTTTTACCTCACCTTTCTCCTAAATAACTTTTAAAACCAGTTCCTACAAATTCTTGACATCTATTTCCACATTCCTTCAAATGTAATTTTTTTCCTATGTTATGAAAGCATTAGCAGGAGAAAGTGGCAGAAGAACAGAAATGCTCTCACATCGTTGTGATTTGAGCCAATTAATTCTTCATTAGCGTTTCCATGACGTAGGTGCCTTCCCCCAGTAAAACACACCTGGGCCCAGGCCAGGAGCAAACAGTGGAGCTAAATTAAAACAACCTGAACACGCACATGCTGGAACGAGAACCCTGCCCTGCAGCCCCTGCTCGTGCTGCAGGGGGTCAAACCCAAACCCCTGAGGACCAGTGGTCAGTGGGACCACCAGTGCCACCCCTCACAAGGCCACAGGGTGCTGCAGGGACCCTCAGCTGATGCTCACAGCCACCAGCCACGTCCCATCCCTGACACAGCTCCTGGCTGGGTTTTGAGCTTGGATGGTGCTGAAGAACTTTCCCTCCTCTCCCCAGAAATTCAAGGGTGGTGACTGTTTCCCTCAAGAAGCTTCCTGTTAACAAATATCCTTATTTTTCCTCTTTTAAATGATCTGCAGTCTCTTCAGTGTTGCCTGCACAGGAAGGTTGTGTCCTAGGCAGGAACCAAGTCTCCCCCAAAGTCAAACCTCTCAGGGCTGAACCCCAAACCAGCAGCTAAAACAACATCAGCACTGCTTTGACCAAGGAATTTCATTCACAAAGCTAAAAGGAATTCAGGAGCCCATTCAGGAACACCAATGAAAAGAAAAAGCATTATTTTAAACGTTTTATAATCTTCTGATGGATAATCTGGGAGGCAGAATTCTCCTGCTGTTGTTTAGAGATGGCAGGAGCAGCAGCAGTAATTATTTCCAACCCAGCTCTGCCCATTCACATTCAGCCCAGTGTTAAAGTCTCCAGAATATGGCACTTCATTCCATCCCAGCTAATAAAAAATTCCTCAGTAGCACCCTGGAACCTGACTGTGAAAGATCTGGCACTGGGGAATTCGGGTAACACGGGCAAGTAAGGACAGAAGATGCTCACAGAAACAAAGCTGCTGTGCCAAACTCACGGATCCTGAGACTCCCCTACTCGCTGAGAAATGGTGACATTTGGGGCAGGCAAGAAGGCACTGCAAACATCAGACTTCTGAGATTATTATTATTATTATTATTATTATTATTAAAGATAATGGGGCCCGTTTCCTTTCAAGTGACTGATTTCTGTTACGAGGCCTTCAGAAACACAGATAATAAATGGGGAATGGGGAGGAGGAACTTTTCTCAGGTGTTGCTTTTAGCTAAATTCATAAATAGCACAGCTTCTTGGTAACAATTCTCTTTGTTCTTTGTTTAAAAGTATCAACATTATCTGTGATGACTCTGAGGAACAGAACCACAGCAACCTTAAACAACCTATCCCTGACTGCTCCCCTGGCACTTTCCTACTGACAGGGACACAGAACCACAGAATCAGGGAATCACTGAGGTTGGAAAATCCCTCTGAGCCCATCAGTTCCAACCATTCCCAGCACTGCCAAGGCCACCCATGTCCCCAGGTGCCACATCCACATGGCTTTTAAACCCCCGCAGGGATGGGGACTCCAGCACTGCCCTGGGCAGCTGTGCCAGGGCTGGACAACCCTTTCCATGAAGAAATTCTCCCGCATCTCCAGCCTAAACCTCTGCTGATGCAATGTGAGGCCGTTCCCTCTCCTCCTGTCCCTGTTCCCTGGGAGCAGAGCCCGACACCCCCCGGCTGCCCCCTCCTGTCAGGGAGCTGTGGAGACACACACCCAAAGCCTCAACCCCGCCTCTTGGTGGCCAAAAGCTACTTTAGGTAGCCACCACCTCACCGAGCAGCTCACAACCCTTCAGGTGCATCCATACCCCAACCCTTCAGTGCTGGCAGCTGAACCACACCATCTTATGGACCAAGGATGAGGGAGGTGGGAGCCGGTGCCCGTGGCCGATGGCAGGGGGCAGGGAGGGGTGGCACTGACCTCTCTGGAGCAGGGGGTGGTGGAAGGCTGGCACGGGCAGGGTCCCCATGGTCGCTGGCTCACAGAAGTAGGCTCGGAGCCAGGCCGTGCACTGCTGCAGGGGCTCCGTCATCTCCTCGGCCCCCTCGCACACCTCGCAGGCCACCGAGGACTCGGCCCTGCTGAGACACAGAGAAATGCAAAATTACAGTGGTAAAAATGGCAAAACCAGGCTGGACAGGGCTCTGAACAACCTGGGCTAGCAGAAAGTGTCCCTTGAGCAGAACTTGAAGGTCCCTTCCAACCAGAACAGCTCTGTGATTCTGTGGTAAAACCGAATATTCACACTCCCTGTGTCAGCAAAATAAAAACCTCGCAACATTTCAGCTGGAGTCAGACCTTTTTTCTTCTCACAGGAAAATTCACCCTCGTCACCCTCACGAACGCAAAGACGACACAACGTTATGAACGCCTGTAGGAAAATCCATGGAAGACTGGTACGAGGGAAAAGCCGTGTGGGAAATGCCAGGGGGCAGGAAGACACCCAGGCCCACGGTGGCTGACGCATCCTGGTGCCTCCAGGGTGGGCAGGGGTGAGGCTCCCCCTCCGCGTCCCCCGGGGCGCAGTCCCTTGTCCCCAGGGCAGGGGAAGGAGGGAAGGAAGCAGCTCCGAGCCGCGGCAGGTCTCTGCTTCCCTCCCCTGATTGAATTGGAAGGAAGCAATTGAGGATTCATTTGATTTTCAATGGCAGCTCGTGCTTGCAGGCGCTGAGGAGCAAAGCGAGCCAACAGAAAGCACCTGTAAATAAAAATGTGCTTCTTCCCTCGCTCCCTTTTTCTCTTTTCCTCTGGGAGAGCAAGGCGTGGGTGAGGGTGATACAAGAGGGAACCCCGGATTTGCACGTATCCAGCCATGCTTTCCAAGCTAGATGTTTTCAGGGATGCAGAGCAGGGCTGGGAAAGGGGTGGTGGTGCTCTGCTGGTGCTTCCCAAGGCTGGGGTGGGGAGCGGGGGGTGTCTCAAAACTGCAGAGACCTGTGTGAGGATAGCAATAACAAACCAGCCCACTGGCAGTGCATCCACGAGAAATGATGGAGACAGCATCAAGGGTGATGGCCAGAACAGCAACCCCTGCCAGCAATCTTCTCACATCCAGAACCCTCCCCACCGAGGATGGGCCATCCAAAGGTTTCCTGATTCTTGCAGCTTTCTCTCCCAGCTGGAAAT
This sequence comes from Machaerirhynchus nigripectus, assembly GCA_013397975.1. NCBI lineage: Eukaryota > Metazoa > Chordata > Aves > Passeriformes > Dicruridae > Machaerirhynchus > Machaerirhynchus nigripectus. The sequence continues at coordinate 135,985 of VZRQ01007803.1, read as the reverse complement.
AAAGCCAAGGCCAGAAGTTCCTCAGTGCTAGACCTCAACAGCAGAATCTCCTGGTGAGAGGCTGGACGTGCCCCGAAGCAGGAAAATGGAGAAAAAACGGTGGCAATACCAAAGTATTTGTGAACCTGAGGCAAGGGAAGAGAAAACCAGAGCAATTGTGCCAGCCAGGTGCGGGGACAGAGCAAACCCACCCCGCTTCCTGAGCGTGCTGCGAGGAGGGGAAAGGATCTTGTGAGACTCCTCTGAGCACAAAGCCAAAGCAAATGAACCAAGCAACGCTCCAGCACTGGCATCAAAGAGCCCGGGTCTGCTTTAGCCACGGGGCAGCCCTGCAGAGAGACCCAACCCCTCCGGTGCCCGACGCAGCCCAGCGCGGAGCCGGGACCTTGGGATACCCAGCGGAGCCTCCGGACAGGAGCCGGGATGTGCCGGGATGTGCCGGGGCACGGCCGCCCTCGGAAACGGAGCCCTGGCTCGCCTGGTGCCTGATCAAACGGCGCTGCCGTTCCCCAGCCTCTGCTCATTTTCTGATTAATTGTCAACCACTGAAGGCCACGTAATTACTGGTGAGGAGGTGGAGGGATGCAGAGATGGACCATTAAAACACTCCAGCCGCACCGGGGCCCATGGCTTGGAGCAGAGGCAAAGCCAATCTGCAGAACCAGCTTTGGATCCAGCTCGGTAGGAGTTGAGTGCAGTTTTATTTCTCTCTTTGCTTTATTTATCAAATTAATGCTTTTGACTCTTTATTTTCTTTTTGTGTGTGAAGCAGGATCAATTTGCTTTACAAAACTGCTGTCTACTTCATGCTATTTTTCTGATTAATAGTATCTTTGCTAGAAAAAAGGTATGAGAATCCATGCCCAAACATTTTCACATGAATCCCCATGACATGGCCTTCAAACCAAGCTCCCAACACCACGGATCATCTGTTATTTCACACGGGTACAACACAGCACAGCAGAATCTGGCTCTGTTTTACTGGGGATTGTTGGAGCTACAACAAAATACCAGTGAGAGAATATAATGACAATAACTCCTCTGAAACCTGGAGGAGAGAAGTGGGGAGACTTTTCTGCTCCGTTTATCCAGAAGAGCACGGAGAGCGCTCAAAGCTACGCGTGCCTTATGTTTTTCACATCATCCTGTTTCCCATTCTGGGGAGTCTGGAAATCATTTGGGCTGTAATGTCACCACAAACCAGAAAAACTCCGTCTCCTCACGGCTCCGGGAGCAGCAGCTCCGGGCTCTGCCTCCAGACCAAGGGCACTGAAACACCATCAGTCACCCCCAAAGCTGGTGGGGAGCAGCCATGAAGCCTCCCAGGGCCTGACGGGGCTCCAAGAGAGCTGGAGAGGGACTGGGGACAAGGGATGGAGGGACAGGACACAGGGAATGGCTTCCCAGTGCCAGAGGGCAGGGCTGGATGGGATATTGGGAAGGAATTGTTCCCTGTGAGGGTGGGCAGGCCCTGGCACAGGGTGCCCAGAGCAGCTGTGGCTGCCCCTGGATCCCTGGCAGTGCCCAAGGCCAGGCTGGACACTGGGGCTGGGAGTAGCCTGGGACAGTGGGAGGTGTCCCTGCCCATGGCAGAGGGTGGAATGGGATCAGCTTTAAGGTTCCATTCCAAGCCAAACCTTCACACACACATTCCTCACTTCTACCAGGTGTTCCCTGGCAGGAGTGTTTGGACAGAATTTATTTTAAAATTTCTTTTTATTACTCTTTTTAAGTGCAGTGCCCTACCACTGCTGAACATCTCCAGATGTTTTTGGTGGGACCATTCTCCCAGCAACTCAACACCAGAGGCTTTCCCAACACCTGCCACCTCCACAGCCTCCTCCACCTTGGCCAGGAAAGGGAACGCTCTCCAAGGCAGAAATGAATTTGCCTTCCAAGAATGCACTGACTTCTTTTCCTGCAGGATGCAGGATACAAACTCCACGTGCCAACACACACACCCGGAGCTTCAAACTGGCAGGGAGTTGAAAAAAAGGAAAACCTTCATATTAATTTTGCTTGGCTAGAGATGGCAACAGCTATTCCTGGGAATTTGACAAATTTAATGAAGAAAAAGAAGGCACATAACTCATGCATGGGTGTCTTCTGCTGGCCCTGCTCCCGCCCCTGCCCTTCCCTCCTCCCCTTTCCCTTTCCAAAGGTGCACAGCAGCACTCCCTCCGCAAACTACCTCGGCATTAAATATCCAACTGAAAACAGCAGCTGCCTTTTAAAGGGTTTTCTCAGGCTTCAAAGCCTTCAGTACCTTTCAGAAAGCAGGGTCAAAGTGGTCTCAAAACATTCGTAAGAAGAGCAGGGGAGCTGCCTCATGGGGAGTTTCCCCCCTGGAAGGAGATCCCTCTGCTCACTGTTAGATTTCTTGGAAGGTTTCTCAACACCCTACTCCAGGCATGGATCTTTGAGCACCTCCAAGTCGAGATGGACAGGAGAAAGCTGAAATTCAGAGGAAAAACTCACACCTAATACTTGAATTAATTACCTGGGCCTAAACTTCAGGAATGAGAAAGAAAAAAGGTCCCTACTTAATGTCCTGCCCTGGGTGGTCCCCAAGGAACGAATCACAGAGGCACCAGCAGCACACAAGGTGGTGGGCAAGGTGGCCATTCACTGTTTTACCCATGGAAAGTTTAAGTCTTAAACTTGTGGTTCAACAAGATGCAATTTTACTTTTATATGGGAAAATAACAAGCATGTTCATCAAAAAATAAAAAACCCCAAACCCTAAGCAAAATACATAAGAAATATGACTGCTTTGCTTTCACCCTGGAGACTTTTTTTCTTTTTCCTTCAAAAGCACCAGTGTCTTTTTTTGTTTTGCAATGGGGCTGGAGTAATGAGAAACATTTATTTAAACCAAATTAATATCATTAAAATTGCTTCCACCTTCATCAGAGTCTGTCACTGCACTTGTTTTCATTCCTGAATTACGCTGGGTGCTGCCTGGCATCCCAAAAAATTCAGAGTGGAGGTTTTTGCATTTTTACCTGGTCAACAAACAATCACTGCTGTTGGGGTTTAGTGTGCATTCAATATTTTATTTTATTTTATTTTACTTTATTTTCTGGCCCAGGATTCTTCTGTTTGCAGGAACGTGGTGCCCTCTAACATGTCAGCAGTGCCACATGGCTGTCACATGTCTGCATCAGCTTTTTGGGGATGGTAAATGGATATTCAGCTCCACGTGACCAGCACGGCTTTACAGGGGGATGCTTCATTAAAACTCCAAACTCCCCCAACAGAAATAAAAGCTGGTTTGAAGCCACCTAAAGACATCTAGAAATAAATATGTATCTTTTTCACGTTGGATGTGTCTCACAAAGAGCGTGTTTCCAGGCCAGGCACCCACTGCTGGTGCTGCACATCTCCCGCCCGTGGTGGCCATGTCCACGAGAGCCCAGGACCAACCCCAACACGGGAACCTACCACAGGATGGGGGTTTTCACACACCACAGCTACTCCACACCACTCCTCCTGCAACCCTACACGTTTCTTTCCATTGCAGCCCTTCTCAAAGCCTGCCCAAGGCCGGGGAGCCAGCTGGCTCCTGCACCCACACAGCTGAGAGCTTCCCAAAGCTCCAGCCCAGCCCTGCCTCTGCTGTGACTCCCCGTGCTTGCACGGGATGGAGCGAAGGGAGAGCTGCTTCCAGCAGAGGGGGAGAAAAGCAGCACCACCACCTGTTTCAGTTTAATGGGCTCCTTCCAAAGCCACTGCCAAGAACTGGAAGTTTCTGAGGCGCTTCCAAAATCAACATGTAAGCAGCAGATTGGCTTCGGGATCATCCCGAATAGCTCAGCCATGATGAAAAGCAGGGAAGGGCTGGGAGAAGCCATGTTCCAAAGTGGCAGGACGTTCATTATTTATTTCTGAGCCACTTTTTTGCCTCAGTCCTTCATAAACTTAAGGGAAACAAGGTGGACCTTGAGCTGTGCTGAAAGGAAGAGGATGTAACACAGTGACTCTGCTGGCACATTCCCTGGGGAAAAGCCAGGAGCTGGCAGCTTCCTTAGGATAAAAAAAAACCAGGAAAGTGTTGTAGCAACTCCCGTAACATATTTATAAAATAGATGCCTATTTATAAAATATTTGTATATTTTAAATGGAATTGATTGGTCGACTGTAACATCCAAATCTCATTTCCACTGCCTGCAGTCACACACACCTGAGTGTTTTATCCCTGGAAAACTACCTCACCTTCCAGTGGCTTCCCTGAGGAGAGGTTTAGAAACTGAGCCAGTGAAGAGTCCCCTCCACTCCAATTTTAAAATTTTCAATTTCTATTTTTTTTAATTTAAAGCAGAAATGAAAAAAGCTCCCCATAAAAAAAAATTGCAACTCCTTCTAGCCTGGAGTCAACACAGTGCCACTGATACATGTGGGCAGACTCAGATTACATTATTAATTTTTTTAAACTTTAATTTTTTGGTAATGTTTTATAATTTAAAACTTTGTCGTTTTGTAATTTTACCTTCATTTTTAATTTTTTTGTGGGGGTTTTTTTTTGTGATTTCCTTCCCCAGTGGTGGGAAGTGATTGGTGACACTACATGAGTGTCATTAGTATAGAGAATTCTTAATATTTGTATAAGTTTTACATATATATATATATATATATATATAAATTAGTTAATAACAGAGCTCCTAAACCAGAGTAAATGTTTACATTTGCAGAAGTCACTGTTGATTCTCTAGGACCTGAATGGTAACTCTTGCCATGAAATACATACGAAGGGCCAGAATAACTTTAAAATTATTGGTTTTTAAATGGCATTTTTTTGTTTATCAGCCAATGACTGAAGACAAGTTGTCACGTAACTCTCATACATGAATTTCCCACAGAAAAAAGTTGCACTATCTGAAAACTGAAGGCTGTCTTTTTCTTATAATTTTATATATCTGTGCTCATCTTACCAAACCATTTTTCTGTTACAGAAATAGCTGGTGTGTTGCTTTTCAAATGGAAGAATCCGTGATGATTAGCACACAAAAATTAACATTAAAATGAGACTGAGTGAGGCAGCATTATTTGTTCCGTAATAACACAGAGTGAGTCGATGTTTTTACTGCAGCCTTCATTGTGAAATTAACTGAAAAATGTATTTTTATCCACACCTAAATGTCATTTAAGCAGCCTTTTTTTTTGATAGATGAAGGCTAAAGCCACCCCAAAACTGCAGCTGAATTATCTGGTCTCTAATGACTCCAAACCGATTACGGGATGCAGAGCAATCTCGTTAAATTTTATTCCAAAGCTTACTACACTCGTGTTTTCTCTTATTTTTCTATCAA
>VZRQ01007803.1:90888-108388 GCA_013397975.1 Machaerirhynchus nigripectus | reverse complement strand
CCTCCCAGGGAACAATTCCTTCCCAATATCCCACCCAGCCCTGCCCTCTGGCAGTGGGAAGTCATTCCCTGTGTCCTGTCCCTCCATCCCTTGTCCCCAGTCCCTCTCCAGCTCTCCTGGAGGCCCTTTAGGCCCTGGAAGGGCTCTGAGCTCTCCCTGGAGCCTTCTCCTCTCCAGGTGAGCACCCCCAGCTCTCCCAGCCTGGCTCCAGAGCACAGGCAGCTCTGCTGATAAAATGAGAGTATTTCCAGTTCAATCCCAGTGATGCCCCAGCAGGGATTCAGACAGCAGTGGAACTCAGCTTTGCAAAAGTGGATGGAATAGGATTTTTTTTTATTTAAGCTCCTTTTGGTATTGTGTTTTTTAGCAGAGAGCCCTGAAACAAAATAAAACAAAACACCTGCCCAAGTCACCACCAGCCACCACACTGCTGCACCCAACTTGCTCTATCTCCTCCACACACTTCCCTGCTCCAGCAGCACTGTCCACTCCCTTTTAAGACAAAACTGTTAAGTCCCTTGGAGAACAAGCTGTTTCCTTGGCCTTCATTAGAGCAAACACAATAAAGCATCCAGCTGGTGACGTTCCTTCGTTTTATCATTGCTCTTGTTTGACTGTTGACAATCTCTGTGGGGTTATTCCATTTGCCTATTGCGAAATAAATCATATTTGAAGTTATCACTTCTAGGTCAGGTTTTAATTTGCTGGACTTCATTTGGGAAAAAGAAAACATGTGTTTTCTGCCTCAAACATTTGCAATGCAATAATTAACAGGGTGCCAATATTCCAGTCCTAATGACTATCTAATCTTAGTGGTGCGTGTACGGAGTATTTTAATATTTCATCATGTTTTATTTCAATTGCACTGGAGTGAAGCTGCAGTTGCGTTTCTCCACAGACAAAATTGTTTTAAATCACTGAAGTAAAAATATTACTTCATTTCTCTGTCTTTTTCTTGACAATGCAAAATTAAAAGAGTCACTCATTTTTAAAGATCTGTGGGGAGAAAATGTTCTCTCCTGTTTTGCTTCGTAACGCAGGATCCTGGCACAGAGGATCCCACGGAAGGTTTGTGCCTCTCCAGGATAAGTTCCCTGCTTCACCCCACTCCTCCCTGGGCAGAGATTAATAAATTTCAGAGAGACCTCAGAGCCCCTTCCAGGGCCTGAAGGGGGTCCAGGAGAGCTGGAGAGGGACTGGGGACAAGGGATGGAGGGACAGGACACAGGGAATGGCTTCCCACTGCCAGAGGGCAGGGATGGATGGGATATTGGGCAGGAATTGTTCCCTGGGAGGGTGGGCAGGCCCTGGCACAGGGTGCCCAGAGCAGCTGGGGCTGCCCCTGGATCCCTGGCAGTGCCCAAGGCCAGGCTGGACCGGGCTGGGAGCAGCCTGGGACAGGGGGAGGGGTCCCTGCCATGGCAGGGGTGGCACTGGGTGGGCTTGGAGGTCCCTCCCAACCCAAACCAGTCTGTGTTTCTATGAAAAAGGTTCTATGAAGACCCCCAAGGCCCTGCTCCAGGTCCATCTCTGCAGGAGCACCAAAGCTTTGCCCTGGGTTTAACACATTCCTTAAAGCCCTGCAGGACAACAAACCCGGCTCCTTCCTGCAGGCCCCTGAAAATGCCACAGCACCACGCTGAAACTTCTGACCTGCACAGCAACAAAGCTTTGCACCCATTAATTTCAAGTTCTGACATATCTATTCTGTATGAAAAACCATGGTACTGCATAATAAAGCTTATTACTAGAAGTATTTAATATTCATCATGGTTCAGTCATTAGGAATCTCTCGTTAAAACAAGCGTGGTCCTTGCACCACTGACTGCAACAACTCCTTCCTGAGGTAGAACCCACACACAACACTTCTGTGACATCCTGGCTCTTGCTGGGGCACTTTTTGTGACAAAAACACTGCTGTAGAGCACAAAACATCACAAAGGAGATCCCGTTTCATCATCTGAGCACACACACAACATGCAGGCACAAACACGTGCGCACGCTCACTTCCCACTGAACTGCAGCACTGCAGGTGCTGGGGAAAGGTACAGATTTTGCTGCACAAATGGAGCTGGAAACTGATTTTAAAGGATAATATGGGCAACTTTTCACTGCAGTATTTATGGGTTTTATTTATGGTAAAGTCTAAATGATACTTGACATGAACAGCATACGGAATGAACTACAGAACAGGAATCTTCCCTTTTTGTCCTTGTCTCAAGACAACCAGGCTGCCCCAGTATGGCTTAACTGGGATAATGCACCACCTACATCCCCCTGGATATGTCTCCAAAAACTACTCCCAGGTACAGTTCAAGCAGCTGATGTGAAAGAATCAGAAATCAAAACTATTTTGAAGAATTAAGAGCAATAATTCAAACCAGCGAGACAGGAGGGTCGTGATCAAGTGCAGATCACAACCACGAGGAATGAAAAAATCAGTGGTTCACCCAGCAAAGTCCAGAGTCCCTTCCGGCCTCACCTGTTCTGTGACTGTTGCTGCTTTGCAGTACTTGCACTAATTAATAATTAGGTAGGATATGAACACGATGAAACTGATATAAAACTGGGGACAACCCCTCCACGGGCAGTGTCCACAGCAGTGGGAACATCTCAGACTCCCAGGGAAAGGAAATACTCAGGTTTTTGAGGTCCAGATGCTGATTGCCCAAGGGGATCAGCATCTGCACCCGGGACAAGGGGCATGGGCAAGCCAGCTTTAGAAACCACACCTCGGTTTCTCCAAGCCTCAGTGGGCACTTCAGACAACCAAAACTGCCAAAATTGCCCATAAATTTACAGCAGTAAAAATAGTTAAGAATGATTCCACCACAGGATTTTGCATGACATGTGGGCTGCATAAAACCACCCAGATGAAATTTAATTTACAGCAATCAGCCCGAGGTGAGGGTGCATGAACTGAACTTGATGTGGTGCATTCTGTGTTTTGCTGGGCAGTGTACTTTTAAATCTGTCTTAATTTAATTCTCATCTCTGGGTGAGAGATGTGAGCCAGCTCCCTAAATTAAGGTTAAAAATTGTAGTTACACACATATTCATTTACACATCAAACTCCTGCAACCGCTCACGTTCCCTGAAAGAATCCATCAGCTGGTTCTGATCACAAACATTAAACCTTCCCAAACAGGAAACACCATTGTCATAAATAAACCTTATTGATGCCCCAGGACTTTATCCTGAAACCAGTCTCCAATTCCTAATTGCTGGTGTAACAGTTCAGTGGAACAGGATAAAGCAGTGAAGAGTTAGTGACCATCTCTGACAGCTCCTGGAGCACAGACGAGGTCCCGGAGGATTTACAAAGCCGGGGGAAAAGGAGACAGGAAGAAATTATAGACCGGTCAAACTTTGATATTGGGAGCGATAATGGAGCAAATTATTAAAATATTTATAAGCATCTCAGGTTCATAAGGTTATAAACCACCAAACAAATCTAATCTTTTCCTTTGACAAGATAATTGGCCTCATGGATAAGGGGGGGGGCAGCAGTAGGGGAAATATACACTGACTTTATCAGGATTTTTATATACCTTTGCTGTGACACTCTCATAAAAAAAGAGGGAAATACAGTTTATATTAACAGAGTCTAAGGTGGACACCAAGGAAAGTTCTGAAAAATTGAAGCAGGGTTTTTACTGCGTGGTTACAAGGGCAACAGGAAGCTCAGAGGGAAACAGTGTTTTGCAGCAATGTGAACTGGAAATCCCAGTCTTTGTGTTTTAATGCCAGTAAGATGAACTTCAAATACCAGCTGCCAACTGGGATGGCATTTGAACTCCAGTATTTCCAATATTTGGTTGAATTGATTGGTGATTATCCTTATGAACCCAATGCACACCAAGCTGGGATGCAGTCCAAGCAGCTTATGTGAAAAAATCAGAAATCGAAGACATTTTGATGAATTAAGAGAAATAGTCCAAGCCAGAAAGACAGGAGGGTCATGAACAAGTGCAGAATGCAACTATTATGAAGGGAAAAAAATCAATTATCCCCCAGAAAACAGTTCAGAGAGTCCCTTCCAGCCTCCCCTGTGCTGTGATTGTTGCTGTTTTTCACATTTGTGCTTCTTAATAATTAGGCAGAATATGAATGTGATAAAAGTGACAATTAATCACGAGAGATCATGACGATAAAGAAAATCATTAATTGCAAGATTAAATACGGGCCTCACAGACAGGACAGCAACATACCCAGATTTTTTTTTGCAGAAAAAACCAACTTCAGAAGTTTTCTCCCAACAGCCTCAAAATGCAGGGAAACATGATCTAAGTAAGAAGAGATACCAAGAATCTTGCAGGGCTAATCCAGCAGCAGCCACTGCCCAGCAGGCCCCCTCTGAGGAGGCACTCCCTGAAATACTGCACCTCGCTCTGCATCCAAAAACTGAAGATGAATTTTCGAAGCCGTAATTAAAATTTAATTGAAAATAATTAAAACAGTATTTCAGGAAAGCTCGGTTCTGGAGGAGATGTTAAACCAAGTCCTGCACCCCGGAGCAGGGGATGTGGTACAGCCATGGAAGTAACTGAAGGTTATGAGCAATGTGGTGAATGGGGACCAGCCAACACAACGAGAGGAATGTGTGTAGGAGCAGGGTGGGATTGATGGGATTGTCCTGTGCAGGACCACGAGTTGGACTCCACGATCCTTCTGGGTCCCTTCCAGCTCCGGATATTCCATGATTTGACAAAAAAGGGCCAAAACTAAAAAAAGGGCATTGAGACAAAGCACTTAATAGTGGAACATAACTCCAAAAGACCTACTCCACAGCAGCTCTGGGCTTCTTTACAAACTCAGGAATTCTGAAATGACTCACTCAGGCTGCTGAGCGTTGCCTCTTGGGCAGGAAAAATGAACAGAATGAGTTTGCACTTGGAACAGGAGAAACGTGAAGTCACAGTGGCGTGGCCTAAGCCACGGTGAGGACTGCTGGAATTGTCTCCTTGTAGCTGTGAGTTAGAAGAGACAAGTTTCTCGAGGCCCTGAAGAAACAACAGTGAATTTGTGAGCGAAACGCTGCAGTTTAGGCAATGCAGTTGTAGGCTGGACTTGACTCTGTGCCATGCTGTATTCACAGAATCCCACAATCCCAGCCTGGTTTGGGTTGGGAGGGACCCCAAAGTGCCACCCCTGCCATGGCAGGGACACCTCCCACTGTCCCAGGCTGCTCCCAGCCCCAGTGTCCAGCCTGGCCTTGGGCACTGCCAGGGATCCAGGGGCAGCCACAGCTGCTCTGGGCACCCTGTGCCAGGGCCTGCCCACCCTCCCAGGGAACAATTCCTGCCCAATATCCCATCCATCCCTGCCCTCTGGCACTGGGAAGCATTCCCCCTTGGCACTCCAGGCCCTCATCCAAAGCCCCTCTGCAGCTCTCCCAGGCCCCCCCTGCACAAAGACTCCATTTTATGGCTGTGTGGGAGCTGTTACAGCCAACTCACTGCTGAAAAACAGCACTGGAGGGTTGCTGCCAAGCACCACTGTAATAAAATGTGTTTATTTCTGCCGTGCCCGAGCCACAGGAGCACTGGGGTGATGGGGTATCCCCACGTGCTGGGCTGTGGTCCCAGCTCTGGATGCTCCCTGTGCCCCACACCAGCTAAATTCATTAATTAAAACACATCTGTGCTAATCACAGGGCAGAAGAGCTCCTAAAATACAGCAGCTCCTCCACTTGCCTGCCCACAGTGCCTGGAACCACAGCAGCCTTCTTCAGAGACAGCAATAGGGAAAACTGCAAAATAAGGAAATTTTGTTCCTGAGACTCCAGAATATATTCCTATTTAAAACAATTTACACCTTGCAATGGACATTTGAGAAAACGTGAATGGCTGGGTTTGATGACAAACTCTGAGGCACAGCCACCAGGCTGGCCAAGGGCAGCATGAGCAGCCACATCCACCCAGACCTTCCCAGGTAATGCAGTAATTCACAGGCACACATCAGGCTTCATGAGAGCACTTCATTTAGCAATGGAGATCCACTGGGCTGCATGGATCACGTTCACTTGGCTCAGGAGCAGCTCCTCTGCTCTATCAACCACGCTTCTGCACGTGCCAGGAGATGTTTTTGCTTTACGTGGTCCATACTTGCACTTTATGTTTATTATTGGAGAGCCCAGTGAATCCACACTGCAAACGTGGGGGTTTCAGCCTGTGCTCAGAGAGGGAGAGAGAAACACTGCAACAAATTCACCTCCGTGGGCCCCACGCCCTGAGGAAGACCTGGGGCAGCAGTGAAGGCTGACTGGAGATGCTGCCAGGGCAGGAAGGTGGGGGCCTCTCGACAGCCAGATGGTGTCCTGATGGAATTAGTGATAGGCAATTAATCAGGGAATCACGGAATGCTTTGAGCTGGCAGAGACCTCAAAGCCCATCCAGTGCCACCCCCTGCCATGGGCAGGGGCACCTCCCGCTGTCCCAGGCTGCTCCCAGCCCTGTCCAACCTCAAACACTTCTCTTCAGTCAGGGGAGGCATCATTCTGATGCCAGGATTTCTTTTTTCGTTTTTGTTGGTTTTTATTTTTTATTTTTTTAAACTTATCCTTTTTAAAGCTGTTTATTATTCTCCAGAGGCAGAGGCTTTAATATCTTCTTAAAAAGTAGGAAACTGGCACGAACAGCTGAACACCCAGACACACAATGCCATGTGCTGGCAATTAATATAGAACATACAGTGTGTCCCTGCCCATGCAATGAGATAATTTTTAAGGTCCCTTCCAACCCAAAATATTCTGTGATTCTACGGATATTATTCAAATGTGTTCTCTGGGGCATTTTAAAGAGGAGCTTCAGGCTGGTGGTGGTGCCAAGAGTTTCTGGTGGCACCATGGGCTCCAACCACACCTTCAGTGTGAAGTCCCTGTCACTCACATCAAAGCTCCTGCCAAAAACCCACTCAGAGGCAGCCTGAAAGGCCACCTCAGCCACACAGCTTCCACCTCCACCAAAAACCATCCCCAGATTTTTGGAGATCGATTCTCCAAATAGGATTTGTCAAAACAGCCAGAGTGAGGCAGCCTGCCTGAAGAAAGCCCCTCTATGAACAGCCTACCCGGGATAAGAAAAGGGTTACTTTCTCTGCTGCATGTGAGAGGGAGTTAAACCTAAACGAACTTTCAACACCAGCTGAGTTTACATATTTAAACTTGGAGGGTGCCAAAGTTGCAGCCGAACTGGCACCGGAAAGCCTAACAAAAAAAGTCCTATATTGACAAAACACACAGTCATAATAAAACCACATCCAGTTAATAACTTTGAGAACTAATGTTAACTCCTAGCACAATACAAAAGTCTCCTTAAACACAATAAAGCAGTGATATAATTTACTCTCAGCTCCTTTTCAAAACATTACTCTCTGCCCACAATCACATTCAGATTACAAAATTCCTTTTGTAGTTTTCTCCTAGCTGTGGGAATAAAATAAACCACTTAGATGACAGTAAAGTGTCTGTAAAATATATAACAGCAATAACTCCTGGTGGAAATGCAGCAGATTTTTATACAGGAGCCAAAGCAGGGAGCACTGCTAATGCCCAGGGAGGGGGTGTTCTGAGAGGCCTCTTCTGGGTGAGATCCTGGCGCTGCAGCCTCTGTCCCCAGCCTTGGTCTGGTCCCCAACACGAGGTGACAAGTGCTGGGGGAGCCTCCGCAGCCCCGTGGCACCAGCACAAGAGCTGCTGCAGGAACAGGACAAGCTGCTGCTCGGTGGCTTGGGAGCAGGGGCACAGCTGGGGTGGGAAAAGGAAGGACACAGCAGCAGCCAGAAATAACCTGCCTTAATTAAAGGGAATTTTTTCCCAAGAATTACAGAACAGAATCACAGAATCCTTTAGGATGGAAAACACCTCCAGGATCATCGAGCCCGAGCTGTGTCCCATCCCCACCTTGTCCCCAGCCCAGAGCACTCAGTGCCACCTCCAGGCCTTCCCTGGACACCTCCAGGGATGGGGACTCCAAACCTCCCTGGGCAGCCCCTGCCAAGGTCTGAGCACCCTTTCCATGGGGAAATTCCTGCTGATTTCCATGTTGTTTCACAGCTGTAGAACATAAGGATCAAGCAATAATGCAAAGGATGTTATTTATCAAACACAATATCCATCCTGCTCAGTAACTGGTGTGCTAGAACTTCTGTCATGGAAGAAAGAACACTCAGCTGCTTAGATGAGACATTAGGAAGAGTTTTTTCATGGAATGGCTTGTGAAGCACAGGCTGGCCAGGGAAGTGGTGGAGTCACCAGCCCTGGAAGTGCTCACGAATGTGTGGATGGGGCACCTGAGCACATGGTTTAACGGTGACCATGGTGCTGGTGCTGGCTGACAGCTGGATGTGATGATCCTAAAGGTGTTCTCCAACCTTAACTACCACAAGATTCCGTAATTTTACCCAGTGAAGAAATCTACATTAGTAGTAAAACGAATCCAAAATCTCGGAAGGAGGCCATGACATGGTGGCCCCCATGACCATGACTACATGGACAGATGAGACCACTCAAATATGTGAACCTCTTGTCCTCTCCTCTACACAAGCAGCCAAGGAGAAGCAGAGAAAGAAAGGTCTCCCAAGACCTAGTTATCTCATGGCAGATTTAATCAGGGCAGGGAGCTGGGAAAAGCAGCACTGGTCCCTATTTCTCTGCCATACACCCCTGGTTTAATCATTAAATCAAAGCAGAAACACTTTCATTGAGCGAAGTGAAACCACTTATTTTATGTTCAGTGGTTCCACCAGCGTTGGAGGGATGGATCTGGACCAAAACATGAAGCAGAATTTCCCCCAGGCAGGCCCTCCACACCTGCACCCCATGAACGGGGCACACAAAACCACCTTCCCACCACCAGCAACATCTGCCTGCAGCTGGAGACCACGGCCAAGCCCTGCTCACCAGGGCCCCTCTATCAACGGAGAACAAATGCATTAATTTGGATATATAAAAGCTTACATCCCATTTGAGGTCAGCCGATGTAAATGAAAAGCCCCAGTGCCCGAAGCCCTGGCCGGCCACATTATTATGGGCGTTAGGGGGAATGTACTGGGTACATCTTCCGAGATGTTGAAATATGTTCTCGTGGAATTTAACCGAGTGCTTAACTCCTTGATGAAAGAAATTAAGCTTCCAGATCAGAATCGACACTTTTAGAGCTGAAAGAAGAAAACACTGTTGTATCTCCTGCTGCAAACCCCAACCCTCTGCAAAATCAGAGGCCTTTGCTTCTGCTGAGGGCTTTTCTTGCTGGTTTGCTTCTAGTGTTGGTTTTTAAGTGTGTTTGCAAACATCAGTTTTGATGTAAAATCCACAGGGTCAAAGAAAAAAATGTCAAAATATACTAAAAATTACTTTAAATCATACAATCACACACTAGGTTGGGCTGGGAGGGATCTTAAAGCTCATCTCATCCCACCCCCTGCCATGGGCAGGGACACCTCCCACTGTCCCAGGCTGCTCCCAGCCCCAATGTCCAGCCTGGCCTTGGGCACTGCCAGGGATCCAGGGGCAGCCACAGCTCCCAGGGAACAATTCCTTCCCCAGATCCCATCCATCCCTGCCCTCTGGCAGTGGGAAGCCATTCCCTGTGTCCTGTCCCTCCATCCCTTGTCCCAAGTCCCTTAGTGCTGCCTGTTAATTGCAAAGGTTAATATATCCATATTCCATATAGAACCACACATCTCCTTGGAGCTACCTGGTCTAGTGGGAGGCGTCCCATGGCAGAGAGTTGGAGTGAGATGAGCTTTAAGGTCCCCCCCAAGCCAGACCCGTCTGGGATTCTGTGATTTGCAAGGACTTTCAATAGGTTTGCACAGGCCACGATTGCTGTTCCTAAAAGAATGGCCACATAACCCCCAGGACCCCTGAGCTTTTCTCCATCCCATGGATAACCTCTCCTGGAAGGTGGTGAGGAGCAGGAACGGGGAGTGTTTTTGTTTGCAGGAATCTGAAGTGCAGTTCCAGTTACCAGGACCTGGAGCTCTGGATGCAGCCCTGGCTGCAGAGGACCCTGAGGAGCCCCGGTCTGGCAGCCAAATGTAAATGCTGGGAGAGTAACTTCAGCCTCTGTAGATTTTACACCTTCAAAATGCTCCACCACAAGTTCTCCACGGAGAAGAAACCCCATTTTTGGGTTTACAACAACATGTGGCCAAAGAAATGAAGGGAGCTGTAGGTCAGAACCAACCCAGCCACAACGCACTAATTAAAGCCAGGCCTGATGGACATTTTTAAGCAGAGCAGAATCACCTCCCAAGTTTCGATGTCTACGTTTTACAACCTGCAAAAATTATTTTCTCCAACTTTTTCTGCACATTGTTTTCAAAGTTGTTTTACTGCGTATAAAACCATCAGGCTTTGGAAGCACACATGGGCTTTCTGCATAAAATATCACCTTATCTTTGTATAAGCAAACTATTTTAACTCCCCAGAGCTATTTAGGTAACCATTTGCCGTGACCTCTGAATTCTTATCCTGAATTATATTTTTATGTGCTATATAAAGGTACTGTTATGTTACTGTTTTTATTCCAGGTGCCAAAAAGGACAAGTTTATTGCCAACTGCTCACTCTGTGTCTTTTTTTTTTTTTTTTGGTTTTTGTTTTAAAGGCTTAACTTAAACTTTCAGTTTAAGTAGACTTTTAACTTTAAAGACTGCTTAACCCAGCAGTCGAATTTGTTTTTAATTCAGACGGGAATGGTTTATGAGGAAAATCACATCTACTATGCAGAAAGAAATAAACAAATCAGTAATATTTGGGGAAAAATGATCATCAGCCGAAAGTGTCACCTTGCTGGCATGACTGAAAGGCCCTGTACCGGCACAAAAGTGCTCTTCTTGGCATTATGTTTCATTCCATCCCAAAAATGGAAACACAACTGCAATCACAGGGCTAGAAGGGACCTTAAAGGCAAATATAAACTATTCACACAGACAATGAAATTAATAATAGTAAAAATAATAATAATAATAATGTCCTTAAACCACTTCAAATTGCACGTTTCCTAAAGGACTCACAACTTGATATGGAACCAACGATGTATGGGGATGGTTTTCCTACACTACCAAAAGATATGAAGGTTAGATGGGATATTGGGCAGGAATTGTTCCCTGGGAGGGTGGGCAGGCCCTGGCACAGGGTGCCCAGAGCAGCTGTGGCTGCCCCTGGATCCCTGGCAGTGCCCAAGGCCAGGCTGGACACTGGGGCTGGGAGCAGCCTGGGGCAGTGGGAGGTGTCCCTGCCCATGGCAGGGGGATGGAATGAGTTGGGCTTTAGGGTCCCTCCAACCCAAACCATTCTGGGATTCCAAGACAACAGAGAGGGGAGAAGAAAGGCAGCACCACGGCGGCAGCGATGGAAATGACGGCACTGCCCGGGAGACACACACCCAGGTTGGGGTGGGCTGGGATATCACAAAGGGAATTCCATGTAATTTCTGGCTGCTGCCCATCAGAACTCTGTGCTGAGAAGAGCCCTGGGCTGATGCAAGCGGGGTAGGAGGAGAACTGCCCTGGAGAAGCCGCTGGCAGCACGGGATCAGCACGAGGGATGCTCGCAGTAGGTCAGAGCCAGGAAACTCAGAGTAAGCCAGACCACCACTGCTGGCTACCAGGGAGGATGTTATCTGCCAGCTTTTCTCATCCATAATGAGAATTAATTTAAATAAAAGAGGAACTGCATATCACAACCCATTAATGAAGGGATACAATAAGAACAGATCTTGACTGCAGACTATGTAACGGCGCAGAAAATGTGCTTCCCACAAAGGTTCTACTATCAACATTTCTGAATAATTAATTGGAAATAAAAGCACTTTGAAGCTTAGCAAGGTTCCTTTAATGCTTTTTGAATAATTTGCAATATTCAGCAACTTCCAGCACAACGACGTGTGTGGAGTTGTGTTAGCACATCACACTCAGGTGACCCACGGAAAGACAGAAACCCACGGAACAGTAAAACATAACCTCCTACACGAAAATAAAAATCAAACATCCTCGTAGATGAAAACCAAATTTAATGTGTGCTCCTGAGGGATGGAAAACGAACCCTGGGAAGGGCTAGATTGCGTTGGATTGGCGGAATGAGATGCAAAATGCATATGAAAGGTTTTCATTTGAGCTGATAAAACCGCACGCTTTGGAAACGCGGAGCTCTGCAAGGAACAACACTGAGGTCTGGTGTCAATTTAAATGCACTGAACACCAGGAAAATGCCCCCAACTAAGGCTTCAAACTTGTACAGCACATTTCCACTCAACCCAACTAGATTGCCTGTCACATCTGACATGGCTTGTCAAAAGTTATCCTTCACTGCTCATGGGCAACATGGAGGGTCAAAAGACCAAATACAATGGTCCAACCCATCCCATTTTTTTTCCTTCAGAGCAGCAGATATTGAACTCGAAGATGACAAGACAGAGCAGGTTGAAGCGGCTGCCAGAAAAAGAGAAGCTGTCCAGAGGCGCTGATCTGAAGGAGAAAAACCAGCCGGTCTGTGCATGTCACGGCCGGGGCTCGGGCGCTGACAGTCTCACACAAAAGGCACTGAAAAGCCGAGAAGCTTCCAGGTGGCCTTTGCAAACCATCTCAGCCGCTAAAAGGGAGCGCGGCGGTCGCCCCGTGATGTGCAACGCGCCTCGGCCGCCGTGGAAGGGGAAAGGGATGTCCTGCCTTTCCTTCACCTGCAGCACTAGCAGCCAGAGGGGCTTTTTCACTCCCTGAAATATTTTTTAAGAATAAAAAATTTTTCACTTTTGCACTCAAGAGTTTATTTCTGTTTCAAAAAAAAGCAGCGTCTTTCTAAAGCAGCTCAAAATCTTGATCGAGTTTTCAGCCGGGGCTTGCTCGTGCCAGCTGAAGACAGGAAATGATAATTCATAGAATAGCAACTTATTAACAGCTGCACATACAGAAAGGGCCACGGCCCTGTTACAATTAGTAGCCTTATGTGAAAGGACAACTGCAGAGATTTTCCACAATGTCACTGAAAAACTGCGGCCACGTGCTGCAAACGCGTCACTGCAACAAATTCCTGTGCAAATTTTCGTCAGGTGCCCAGTGCCCTCCTTACCCCCCCACTGTCACAGCCTGAACCTTCTCTATTTTTAATTGTCTTTGAACCTCCAAGAATCCCAACTTGTTCCTGTTTTGATTCCCCACAGTAATTTGAGTTTCATGATTTCTCCATCCCCACACAGTGACCACGAAGCTGGTTGAGATCCTCAACCCTTGCCTTGCACATGGGCAACACCCACTGAGACTGCCCTGAGGAGCAGCCACATCCAGGCACAGGTTAATAACAGGATATTTCCAACCCTAATCCTTTCTTTGTGTCACCATCTTTGTGCTTTAATTACCTCAAAAGTAACATCAGCTTAAATTAATGAGGGAATCTGGAGCTGCCACCGACGAGCAGATGTAGAAAGTTCATATTTGCTGTTGGTGGCAGAGCTCGCTGTAGACTAGAGTGACATTTTTAATACCTAGGTGGCTAAAATATCAGTATTTGAATAGGAAATCTTGCATTTTACACCCTTCTGCAATTCAATGTTTTTCAATCTTTCCGGGCCGCGCTCAGTTTTGTTGGATAACCTTTCCATCTAATCTACCATGTGTCTCACTGAATTTGAGCACCTTATATGTATTCAAACACTTGGATTCAAATCCATATTTTCTTTCACAGGTTTGGGTTTTGTTTTTTTTNNTTTTTGGTAGTGGTAAAGGTCCTTCAAGTCACTTAAATTAATATATAAATTCATTCATGAACCTGCTGGAGTGTCTCCAGAGAAGGCCCATGAAGGTGATCAATCCTGGGTGCCCCATCCATCCCTGGAAGTGTCCCAGGCCAGGCTGGATGGGGCTTGGAGCCACGTGGGACAGTGGGAGAGAAGAAAGTGGAAGAACCCCATGGCAGGGGTGGCACTGGATGGGGTTTAAGGTCCCTTCCAGCCCAAAACATTTTGCGATTCTATGATATAACTGTAGATATTTCACCCTGCATGAATAAACAATGCTCATGAATGAAAAAAGCAAGTATTTCAGATGCTTTTAAGATCTTCAGTTCAAGAAGCAAAAAAAAAAAAGGGAATCTAATTTGCTAGGCTCAGTTCCCATATTTACCTTTCCAAACTGCTTCTCACTCCTTTTTTCCCAGTCCCGGGGTTGGAGGATGAGGACAGGGAGCTGCCAGCCCCTGGCGGGGCGTGGGCGCCGCGTGGCCCTGCCTGCCCCGCCAGCCTCCCTTCCCCTCACCATCCCAGCCCTCTCCTGGTATTCATGAGCTGCAATTTAATTCAAGTGCACTCGAGTTCCAGCAAACACGGAGCCGCCGAGAGCGGCGGGAGCGCCGGGCTCCATGCGAGGAGGGGCCCTGGGTAAATATCAGCACGGGGCTGGCGTGAGAGGATAACCTGCCCACACATACACCAGCCCAATTAGCCGAGGCAAAGAGAGCTTTTATTCCCCAAGGAGCCCAGGAAAAGTCAGAGCAAGGCTCTCCAGCATCCAGAGATGAAGCTGTGGCGTGGTCCGGCGTGGTCCAGCGCGGCACCGAGCATTAACGCCACACCCACCGCTCCCATTAAAGGAAATTTGGAAGGGGATGCAAGGCAGAAGGGGAAATTTTATTGTTATCGATTAAAAGTGGTGCCCTGTAGCACAGAAAAACATGGAAAGAAACAGTCTCACCTCTGAGGGCAAAGGAAGAAGCACCTTGACCTGGTGTTGCCTGGGCATGACTCAAAGCCCACCATCAGAGAAGCCTCTGCTGCTTTAAAAGGCATCAAGATTTTAACGTATGAAGTCAAAAACTCTTTTACTAGAGGAAAGAGGAATCTCAAACTTAAAAACAGTCACTGAAAGCATATTAAATTAATCTGATTAACAGACTTTTCCCAGGATATTATTACCAAATACAGCCCAACCCGTGGAAGTCTGCAAGAATTCTAGGCATTTCAAATACGCAAACAGTTTAACTAATTTCTAATGACTGACTCCATCCTTCATTTACTTGCCTTACTAAATCACTGCAACAATGCTCATTTTCAGAACTTTCTGAAATACAGAACACAAGGAAGCCCAAGCAAGAACGAGATGGATGAAGGCACAGCATCAAATACGGAAAACCAAGGGTATTCAAGAAATTAAGAACTAAGGAAACCTTAATATGAACTTGGAAAGAAGTGCACTCTAAATAGAGTTCCTTCTTTTAATAAAAATGAAATTCGAATTGGGTGTAGAGTCTGACACTGTAACACTTTGGGTTTTCAGAGAACCAGAGAATGGTTTGGCTTGGAAGGGACATTAAAGATCACGAAGTTCCAGCCCTCCTGCCACGTTTTTGAAGAAAATACTGTAGTTCAAAGGCTTTCAAAACCGAAATTATCTGGTTTAAGAGGAAGAGAACGTGCACTTCTATGGTGTGCCCATTAAAAAGGCTCAGGGATTTCTGAACCAACACAGCTTGCCTAAAATATGCGTTTGTTTCCCCGCGCGGCGGCTCCCCCGCCACCTCGCGGCCGCCCCAGCCCGCGGCCGAGCCGAGACCACCTCGGCGAGCAGCATTTCCCCACTGCTCCAGGCTAAACCCTGGCTGCGTAGAGAACCAGGAAATCCAACAGCCTCTTTAACATCCCACAACGAATTACTGACAAGTCATTTTTTTTTGCTCCGTATTGCAAGTCAGTGTGGCAACCCGGGGTTTTTTTTTCCTATTACAAACATGCACCGTGCCTCGGCTCGGAGCCGTTTGGATGCTGATACAAGATTCATAATGGCTGTCAGAATCTGCAATTTTTCCTTTTGTTTTATGAGGTCAGGCAATATTACCTGCACTGATGTATTCCATTTCCCCAGCTGAAAACCTTCTCATTTGAGCACGACAGGTTGAGGGAGTCATGATTTTGCAACCTACCATGTGAAACACAGCGCGAGGGGGCAGGTGCCTAACCCCACGTTCTCCTTTTGCTCTTGTCCACTGGCAACAGTAAATTAAACTGTCAAAAACGGAATTGTCCTGTCATCAACAAAGCTATAGCTTCACAAGTATTGCAACATCAGATATATTTCTAATTCTGCATTTCCCTGCACCTGTAATTTCATCAGCAACTCAAGCTGGCCCATGGTGAGAAGCTGTCCAGGGGACACTGGTGGGCTCCTTGGGAGGCTTGACATGGCATTTTGGAGACAGAAATTAATGAACAATACCAGCAATTTGTTACATAGATATAAAAAAAGGGCTCGGCACCACGTCCTGACCTCCTGCATTGCTCTGCAGCTCGGAGGAGTCTGGGGTGCTGACAGGGTGGGACACAAGGAGCTGCAACAAAGGACCAGAACTTAAACATATTCAAACGCAGTAATTGCACAGATCAGGTGGACTTCCACTCCAAATTTGTGTGTTTGCTTTTTGGCCCTTTCAGAGTTTAAAAGTGCCTCTGAGAAGTTTCCTATCCCACTGAAGGGGTTTATCCAGGCACATGATGCCTCATGAACTGGTGGCAGAAACAAGTTTTTGGGGAGTAAATCCAGGCCACTGCATGTTCGGATTCGGAACGTGCAAAGCAGTGTTTCCTTCTGCCATGCAGTTCTCCAGGGCTGATTTTAAAGGATCATGATTGACTACAATCTTCCTTTCAGAATTTAAGGGTGATTTCAATTTTCACTTGAAGCCGACTTGTACCTTTTTTTTAACCTGCTTTCATTCTCTCGGAATAGGTTACAAACCTCACACGTTACACAGAAGTACAAACTGCCCAGAAAATATGCATTTTTTGCAGAACTAATTAAAATGTTGTCAAAGTAGCATTTAAATGCATAAACTAAGCACAATATCCAGCAGAAGGGTTATACAAATTACGATCATTAAAGTGAAAGGGAGCATCTCTGCTAAACAAAAAAAAAGGGCTTGTTGTTATTAATTCAACGTAGCAATCAAATATTGTTTTAGATTACCTCTATAAAAATTCCAAGCTTATCAATCATTAAACTGTGGACAGAAAGTTAAATTGAGATAAGAAATCATTTCACGCAGCTTAATGCAGTCAAAGTGACTCAATATTCCTTTATTAATTCTCATTTAATATCACTTTAAATTGCCGCCATTATTATCCTACGGTAGGCGAAGGGCTCGGTGTAATTAGTCTGTATTAAGCCCTTTTTATTTATAAGGAGCCAAATAAACAAACCCACTTTAATTACCTGGGTGCCACAATATTGATCTGAGCATCAAATTTTAATAGGGCTTGATTTGGACGCTGCCAGGGGTTGGGTGGGTGGGTTCCGGCCCCCGGGGCCCCCCGCGAGCTCGCCCGCCCCGGCGCGCCGCCAATTACCAGGAGAGACAAAAGTCAACGAAGGCAGGGAATCTTCTCCCTCCCAAACCTTGTTCTCTCCCACTTCAGTACACGGTGTTAACGACATACAAATTTTGAGGTCATTAAGTATAAACAGGAATTGAAAGGAAGACAGGCGCGCTTCCAGGAGATGCCGATGTCAGC
>VZRQ01007803.1:68388-85888 GCA_013397975.1 Machaerirhynchus nigripectus | reverse complement strand
CCTGGGACAGTGGGAGGTGTCCCTGCCGTGGCAGGGGGGGCACTGGGTGGGCTTTGGGGTCCCTTCCATCCCAAACTGGGCTGGGATTCTGTGACTCTATGAAATATTTTATTTCTCATCCCGCTGCCACCCAGCTGAGGAGGGGGCAGGTGACCCAGGCAGGTTGGTGAGTGGCAATGCAGATGTTCCCTAATTTAGTTCATTGCTCTTACTTGCTCATTATTTCTAATGTTTTCCCAATTAAATCTTATTTTTTCATTAACATATTTAATTAAGTATTTCCTTAATAGAGGTTTAGTAGATGTTTTTTGCAGCATCTCCTTAAACTCTGGGCCAGCACAAGTGTTTAACTGTGCTGTGGTGGGAAATAAAAACTATTATTGGGTGGGTACTCAACTTCAGACAAACCAAGGACACCCAAGAACCCAAATCTCAGACTGTCAAAGCTTTAAATATCAACCTCTTCTTGTGACAATAAAGAAGTCACATGG
Organism: Machaerirhynchus nigripectus; assembly: GCA_013397975.1. Lineage (NCBI taxonomy): Eukaryota > Metazoa > Chordata > Aves > Passeriformes > Dicruridae > Machaerirhynchus > Machaerirhynchus nigripectus. Next base: position 85,397 of record VZRQ01007803.1, on the reverse strand, counting down.
CTTTTAATACTGATGATAAAGAAAGGCACCATATTTATTTATGATGGGCTCAGTAATTCTACCTGGATGCACTTTGCTTTACGATGGCATTATATACTACTGATATTTGTGCACAGTAACTCCAGAAAGTGAACTGGTTACACACTGATGGACGTGGTAATCTACCATAAAACATGCATTTCTAATTTTAAGTAGAGCTCTCCATGAACCTAAACACGAGATGCTTTGAGATACATTATCTACACTCCAAGATACATTTCATAATTTGTATGTGTTAAGTAATCGCTGGCACTGTAATAAAATAAATTCTCTCACACTGCCTTCCTTGATTTTTTTTCCCCCCAATACTTCTTAAAACTTTTTAACTTCCCTGCAGCAAGCTTAGCAGTTAGGGAATTAAATGCAAAATGGCACTCTAGCCTAGTCATAAAGTCGTATTTTTAGTTCAAGTAAGTGTCACCTAAATCATAAAAACCAAATCAAATGCAACTAACCTGTAGGAGACATTACCCAAGCAATTAAGTAAATGGAGAAACGACTGAAAAGTTAAGACTCTGGAAAAATTCCTCTGGAAATTCTTCTCCCAAAGCTGTTTGCCTTGGACTTGGTGGTTGATTAATCCTGATAAAGACCTTCAGAGAACAGCTGACAGCTTTCAGCTGCCTCACCTTTACTGAGACTGTTTTGTTAATGCACAAGAATTATTTTATTATTAAGGACTCCCCCCTGCAGTGAACCTCCATTCTCTCCCACCTGCAAATTCAAGAACTGTGCCAGCTCCAGCCATTTCTCCACTCAGCACCAAGGCCACCACCTGAGGAGATCCAAGGCCTTCCTAAAAAATCGAAACATCTTCCTCGTCTCACTTACTGAAAGAATAAATTGATAAACCCATAATTTGCCAGATCCACAATGGTTGCTGCACCCTTCCTTTCCTAATCCTGGAATGGTCTGGGGTGGAAGGGACATTAAAGACCATCTCATCCCACCCCCTGCCATGGGCAGGGACACCTTCCACTATCCCAGGTTGCTCCGAGGCCTGTCCAGCCTGGCCTGGAACACCTTCCTTGGCACCACCTAAGTGCTTGCAATCCAACACTTAGAATAAACCAAAGGAAACCCCAATTCTGGCATTCCCCAGATTCCTTTTCTCCTTTAACCACAGCCCCTCTGCTGAAGGTGGAGGCCACGTGCTCCTCCCTGCTGGATCCAGGAGCTCTCCCAGCCTCCACGAATTTCCCCAACTGTCTGCTGGTGAGACTGCAAGTGCTGTAGCCAGTCCCTCAAGTGTCCTCAGATTAAAACCATCAGGCCTTTTAAAAGAGGTAGGACTCTGTCAGTGGATCTCCTAGGCTGAGATCTCATCCATTTTCTCCTGGTATTAATTGTGCAAACCATCTGCTCACTTTTGATTTTTTTTTTTCTTTTTAATTGAAAACAAATGCAGAACGTCATTGAACACTTCAGTCTCATTTGCTAATGGCTCCCTGCCTCCCTCAAGGAGCACACCAAACGCTTTGCTTGGTCCTCCCCTTACTCCTAAAGTACTTATCAATGGATTTCTCTCTGTCTCTTGCTACTTCCATCGGGATTTTTCCCTTCCTTCCTTCCTTCGGCTCTGCACACTGGTGCTATCCCTTTTGTAACCTTCTTTCTGGAGGTGAGCTGCCCTTTTTCTCTCTGCTCCTGGTGGTTAAGGTCTTTGCAGGACGGGTCCCTGATGGAGCCACGCCGGTTTCCAGCCATGATCTTCCTTTTCCACACTCTGGAATCCCCTCCCCTTCGTTAGAGACAGATCTTACAGTTCTGTCCTAAACTTCCCTCCTGTAAGAACTCTGCTTCCCATCCGGAATTATTATTCCCTGTTTTCTCCAAGGGCACTGCTTTAAATTTGCAGTTTTTCCTGGTTTTTCTTTGGTATTGTCAAGATATAGACACTTCCACAGTCACTTACCCCATTTTGCAGCTTTATGTCATGACTCAAACCCCCTAAATCAGAATAAAAATCCAAGATCTTCTTCCTCCCTCTATCTACAATGTCCTTAAGCATAACCATGTTATGAGAGATTTTACTGGGAATACCTGATTTAGTAGTTAAATCTCAACAAAATTATGATATTCCTTATCTTTGAAGCTTTTAAACAGCAGCTGAAATCAAAACTCCTCCAGTTCACCACTCTGGTTTTTAAAAGTGGATCTCTCCCTCTGCCTTGTGCAAGCTTAAATGGGAAAAATAACTCCCTAATTCCACAAATCCTCTCCAAACAAAAGTGTGTGGGAAGTAAAGCAGCGTTTGGTTCATCAAATTCCCACATCCAGTGCAGGTAGATTTGCATTGTTGCCTTCTTTCCTCTTCTGTAGTTCCCTTTTCCTCTTATTCCCTCTTTTATGTTGGTGGGATTAAGGCAAAAGGAAGACAATACTTTGCTGTAGCGAGTCTTCAAAACTGCCATTTGGAAATAAACTTACTTCATATTGAAATCAGGAAATAACAGCCCTGAACTCGCATTAAAACGAGTTTTCTGTGGGAAAAGTTTGCTTGTATGCTACAAATTTTTTCACAATTATTTTTTGTTCAGAATAATTGTCTACAAAACCATAAAAACAGAGCCATGAAGCCCCAAGCCAGGAGAGCAAAGGTATATTAACACAGCCCACCCCTCAGGGGGATGGTAAGAGGATAAAGAGTTTATACAGACAGCCTTTGGGAGACCACCTTTATCCTGAGGGACAAGGGACAGCGAAGACATTCCTGAAATATTTTATACCTGTTCTCTCCAGAACCTGAGGAGTTTTCTGCACCCCTTGATGGCTCCTGGGCAGGGAAGGCACCACTTGGAAGTGCTGATGGCACAGCTCCCTGGCTGGGAAGTAAATGAGAACAAATCCTCACAAAAATATGAATATCTGCATTTTTTAGGCCCTTTTCTCTCCCGGTTGTCTCCCCACCACCAGGAATAGCCTGGTCTGAGGATTTACAAATACTTCAACTGGAGTCTTTAAGTTTGGGCAAACTGTACTAAAGCATCTGAATGCTCATGATAAACCTGACCTGAGGGTTAATCTATTTCACAAAGCCTAAAGAAAGATCAATTTGCTCCTTAAGACTGCCGCAGCAGAATTTAACACTGCACTTCCAACTCTTATGGCACTTAAAAGGTTTTAGGAGTGAATTATTCAAGGCAATTCAGTGACACTGAACCCGTTCAACTGTCCCAAAGTTCAAAATCCAAATTTTAGTATTTTTCCCTACAAAAACAGGCAAACACTAGAACTTTTTAATTTAAAAAATTAATTTTCTTACTTGATGCTGGGATGGTGATGAGATGAACAGACCCAGAAAACGCAGAAATTTTTTAATGTGTTTTAAGTTCTGTTTCCTCCCCTCTCACCACCCAAAACCCCCAGAAGGGGCAGAGCAACCTGAAAATCACGGGGAAGCAGAAATCCCTCATGCTGAAAAACGAACACATCTTAAAACACACCGGAAGAAAGTGGGATTTAAACCCCAGACTTTCCCAGAACACAGCAAACCAAAGCAGCCTGGGTATTGTATTTAACATCCAGCCCCCTTCCAACACACCAAGGAAGAGGCTCTCGGTCTGCTGGATGTACTATGGCTTTACAAAGTGGGGTTTTTTTTTTTTGACAGTAATTTTTTCCTGGGAATAACGACAGCACTGCTTGGAGCAGGCTGTGAAGCAGAGGCTCAGGGTCCTTGGCCTCTCTGTTTGCAGCCACGCTGCCACCTCTCGTGGTGCCTGTGCAGCTCAGATGGGAATAGCCCAAAACGCACCAACACACATTTGTGCCTCCTCAGAACAGTTTTTCACACTGTTCGAGAGCATGCCAAGGTTTACACTTGGATTTTCTTTTTCAGAGGTGCGTAATTACAAAAATTGCCTTCAGCCTCAGCTGCCCACACACAAGTGTAGGTCCAGGCACCTCGGGAAGCAATGAACCAAAGATGTTTGGCAGATATTCCGCTCTAGTTGTGACGGGGGGGGGGTTGCAGCAGCACAGGATATGGAGCTTTCCAGTTCTGCATCTGCACACAGAATTGGACAGAAAAGCCTATTTCCCATTCTCAAAAGCTGGGTTTCCTGCTGGAGCCGAACGCTCCGCATTCCTCCCGCTAACAAATACCTGAAAAAAACCTGTTTGTGCTTTTCCTTTGTTGCCGTCAGATTCCAGTGTCACGTTCCTTTCCAGTGTTTACCCATCTGAGGAACACGGGAAGCTCGAAATGAATTTTTTTTCAGTGTCCAGTAATGCTAATCTGACATTTCTATTATTTCTGAGCAGCCCAAGTGATTCTGGGACTGAGCAGAACCCGCACCAAGCTGCTCGCAGGAAAAGCAGCATTTCCAGTGATATTATCAACTACACTTTGCCCCAGAGTAACTGGAGTTGGCTCTTCAGACAGTGCCACAAGCCAGCAGAGCTGGGACAGACCTACATCACAGCACAGCTTTCTTTTTTCAAAAAAATACCCATAACTCATTCTCTGACAGACCCTGAACGTGGAAATCCCCTCCTTTCACCTCCACAGCATCAGTTCTTGCACTTGAGAGGTCAAAGTCAATCACACCTCTAGAAAGAAATATTTTCTGACCCTCTGAGGGGGAGTTGCTCCCCACAGAGAAGTTTTGGAGCCTTCTGCATCTTCTCATTGTTACTACAGCACCTATTTTCACTAAAATAACCAAAGTCTAATGACAAGATGACATTAATATCGCCGGATTTTATATGAAATAAATCCTGGTGATACATTTGAATAATGTCTGCCATTAAGACAGTTCTGGCCACAAAGACTTTAGGGTTATTAGTGCTTAATTTTAAAGATCCAGGGGGCAAGAGAGTTCTGTCCTCTGGGGAAAGCCAAGCTGGAATTCAGCGTCACACTCAGAGAGATGCAACAGAAAACGCTACAGGACTCAGCTGCATCTTCCAGAATGTGGCCATTTGTACTTAAAAAACACGTTTGGTATCAGGTATTTCTGTATTTCAGTTATTTACCTGAAATCACCTGGCTCATTGCAGGAGATAAGTTATTGCTGAGGTCTCACGTGGCAGAAGAAACTCAACGGCGACTTTCAGACCACGCGGCTTTGCGTGAGTGAAATTATCCTCAATCACACAATGTGAAGGGAAATACAGGTTCAGACATCCAGATGGGGTTGAAGCATCAATCAGGTGCTTGATGGAAAACTGTAGCTCTAAGATCCATGCGAAAACCTTCCCAAAACTGGCCGTTTGGTATCGATGTGTGACGGAAATCAGGAGGAGTCTGTGCCACAGAAGGTTCCTTGGTGGTTCCTCAGCCAAGGACGCCAGAAATCCACGTTGAATACTTGGTCAAGAAACCTCGTACAGGAGGATAAAGCCTCCAGTTATTTTTAGTCAATAAAAAGGAAAAAAAAAAAAAAACCCCAAGTGTGCCTGACAAGGAGGGACTGGAAGTACCAGAGGATTTTGAGACGCTAAGACAGAAAGCTTCTTATTTCATTCAATTTGAGAGGTGAAGAGGGAACGGTGCCACAGTTTGGAGGCAAGAATAAAAATTCCATGAAATAGTCTCAGGAGACAACTGATAGCACTCATCCATAGTTGGTGACACTCTGACTCTTTCATGAAAAAGGCAATTTTGCTTCCCAGAAAAATATTCTGGCACTGGGGATTCAAGAGGACAAGGCTCTCAAGGCGATTTCTGACTTTCTAACCCATATTAATATCTACAGTTATCAAATCCAGAACTTCAAACTGTGACTTTGTAACAAAGAGGATTCTCAAAAAAAAAAAACCACAAAAAGCTCTCTTTTGTCATGTATTTACAGCTGAAGAAATCCCATCCGTTCAGCCAATTCTTTCCCAACAAAATCTGCTATTTTAATGCAGCTTAGCACAAAAGTCTTATCGGGAATGAAGCTGTATTATACATATCAAACCTGTGTGAGCAGTTGAAGATACTCTGAAAATCATTTAAAATAACATTTGATTTTATAGAAACATTAATCACTTTAAAAAATCCCTTATTTCAGCAGAGTGGGACAAAGAAATTGAGCAATTTTTTAGTTTCTAACATAAAGTCTGATTTCCTCCTTCATGGCGTATTTCTGTTCATTTAACCAGGTGGTGTTTTTGAGAGATATAAAACTGATCTTGAGCAGGGGACCTGGAATACCTGAAATTCCACCTCCCCTCTTCAAAAAGCAACCCTGAGGTGTACTGTAATTAAATAAAACCATCCCCTTAATGGGGTGAGAGCAGAATACAGGGGAGATGCTCGGGAAAGGAGAAGTTGGTTTCTGAAAAAAAAAAACCTCACCATAAAATGCAAAAATGATCGTCGGACAAGTTGCCTGACATGAAAATTTCCCTCTTCCAAAGCAAGGACAAACATCAACAACCTTGGGAAACCAGCTTTTTTTGTTAGGTAGGACCTTGCTGGTTTATTTCTGTGCTGCTGGAAAGAGAGGGAAAGAATGAAAGAAAGTACAGAACGAACATTTCTTGAAGGAACGGAACGCAACTGGCAAGGGCAAACATTTAGTGTGGATTGAATTAACTTTGTGTTGTAGCCTTTCGCACTTGTGAGGAAATTAATTCTGGGAACTACAAGATGAGAAGCCACTGGCTTGTTTCCAGCACCTCCTCACAGTCATCTGCTTGAAAATCAGCTTCAAAATTGCATATTTATTTTGGATGAATTACCCGTTCCTAGTGTTTTGAACAGCAAAGACAGAGAGCTAAAATATTGACATTAAAGACTAGACAGCAGCAGCAGAAGTGCTAATTGTTTGCATGCAAAATTATTTTTCCTAGAAAGAATCAACAGCAAGAAGAAGGTGGTGGAGGTTTTGGAAATCGAACTTTTGCCCAAAGAAATGGTTCAGCTTCTGAAACAAACTCTGACCCACTCCCTGCCAAGGAATTGCTGTGAATTAGGTACTACAGGAGGGATTTGACTTTACAAACCAGCTCAGGAGTGAGCAGCTGGCACCGAGGAGTTGGTTTGGTGAGACTCACGCAACTGTCTGTCTGAACTGTAACTGGTCTCTCAGCAGGAACATGGGCTGATGATCTTAATGCCCAAATTCTGAACAAAAATATTCGTGCAAAATGTATAAAATCAATGTTTTAGTACATGAAAAGCTGATACACAACACCCAGCTCAGCAGTCATCAGCTGCTTCACTGATTTGTGTCAGGTCTGCCCACCTGAGGATGTGTCCCTGGTGCAAGACAGAAATAGTGACTTGAAGTGAATAAAATTTAATTCCTATCTCTACAGGGAATCCTAAAATCCCAGACTGGTTTGGGCTGGAAGGGACCCCAAAGCCCACCCAGTGCCACCCCTGCCATGGGCAGGGACACCTCCCACTGTCCCAGGCTGCTCCCAGCCCCAGTGTCCAGCCTGGCCTTGGGCACTGCCAGGGATCCAGGGGCAGCCCCAGCTGCTCTGGGCACCCTGTGCCAGGGCCTGCCCACCCTCCCAGGGAACAATTCCCTCCTAATTTCTAATCCAAACCTACCCTTCTTCACCCAAAGGCCGTTCCCCCTGTCCCAGCAGCCCACGCCCCTATGGGATGTCCCTCTCCAGCCTTGCTGTGAGCCCCCTTTGGGCACGGGCAGGGTTTTATGGAGCACATCCTTTCCCACCATCCCGACCCACCGACGTTACCAGCTGCACCTCAGCCCTGCTATCCCAGGCCCTCCCTGCCCAGCTGCAATGTGAATTAAGCTGTTCCATTCCGAGGCCTCAGCCTGACATTTCCTCCTCAGCCCCAGCCCATCAATCCGTGGCTGCTGGGATGGGAGCCGCGTTTGTTCCCGACGTGTTGGAGCGACGCCGGGGTTCAGGAACTCGCAATCTGCACCCGAACATTTTGCCTGCCTGGCAACAGCAAGGATTTCTATTTGCATGGTAATGAGACATTTTATTTGACAAGGTGTTGAAGGAAAAGATGCAATAATTTTAACAGTTGGGTGTTACACTTTAAACCCATTCAAGGAATCTGGGAAATAAACATTGCTTCAATAGCAAACTTTATGGGAGCGGAGCGTGGAGCAGGAAAAGGGACCAAATACTAATGAAAAAGTAATCACAGCAGCCACCTGTATTCACTGAAATATTAAACTACACATTGCAAAGGCAAACTATTGTGTTCTGTTCCTCTGGATCTCTCTGCCATGAAGTAAGGAAGGCCCCAAAGACAGACAGACTGGCCAGGGAGATGGACACGGCGAGATTTCCACCTCTCTTAACCCCAGATCAAAATGAACTTGGACTCTACCTCTAACCAAGATCCCCAACCTTAACTTTAAATAATCTAATTAACCTGAAGTTTGCTATCTTCTCTTTTTCCCCACTAAAAAAACCAAACCTTCCTTTTACTTTAGAAAAACATCCTCATATTGAATCATCCATACTGTCAAAAATCTGATGTTATCTCTGACCTCAGACGTGTAGCTTGAATAATGAGATAGGCATTTGGCCAAATGATAAACAGAGATCTTGTTTCCTCTTCAAGGAAGCACCAAGAAATTCAACTGAGGCCACTGCTGCAGTCATGTTTGGATGGGTTAGAGAAATAAAAATCACATGGAGTCACCAAAACAGTCCCAGCACAGAAAAATGATGTGAAGTATTTTCCTAGATTGCAACTTACAACAGATATACAATTATTAGGCAATTAGCTAACCCTCCTGTGTTTCAGTGATATCCCCCAAATTAAACCACTGGTTTCCCAGGCACTCAAACCTCAAGCAGGTGGATGGTTAATCCCTGCTGTGGGGCTGGAGTGGCTCCCTTGTGTGTTCAAGTCCAGGATGGACGGGACTTGGAGCAATCTGGGATAGTGGAGAATTTATAAGATCGTATTTAAAATTATTCAGGTTGGAAGGGACCTTCAAGCTCATCTTGTTCCACCCCTTGCCATGGGCAGGGACACCTCCCACTGTCCCAGGCTGCTCCCAGCCCCAGTGTCCAGCCTGGCCTTGGGCACTGCCAGGGATCCAGGGGCAGCCACAGCTGCTCTGGGCACCCTGTGCCAGGGCCTGCCCGCCCTCCCAGGGAACAATTCCTTCCCAATACCCCATCCAACCTGTGTCAGTGGGGAGCCATTCCCCCTTGTGCCATCCCTTCAGGCCCTTGTAAACAGCTCAGGGGTTACTTTGCACCCGGTGCTATCACACACACCAATACCTGCACGAACACCTCCACTCTGCCAAAATACCATAAATTTTGCTGTTTAGTGACAAACCCCATGAATTTGTCTTGTTAAGCCTCCTTTTGCCCTTTCCTCCACCGAGATCTCTTATTTTCAGAGTGAATCAGGGTCCCAAGAGCCCACTGCAGGAGGGAGGACGAGCGTGCAGCCGGAGGACGCCGTGATCAGGGAAATTCACCAAAACCAAGCCCCACCGCAGCAGAGCCGGGACCTCCCTGTATCACCAGCCCCGTTACTTTGATTCATACGTTTCAAGCGAAGCAAACACCAGAAGCAATTTGTGTAATAATCCGGCAGAAAGTTAAACAAGAGCGAGCAAACTGCAGGAAATCCATCACGGCAGAACACGATGGCAAACAAGCGCGGCCCGAGGAGCAGCAGCCAGAGCCGCACACAACAATGGAGCTGCGAGAAGGCATCCAGTGTGTACCAGAGGGGAAGCAGGGAGAGGGCAAGGAGCCAGACACATTCCACATGACATAAGTAAATAAATCAAAGGAAGTGAGATTAAAACCTGAAATAACTGGAGGAGGGGGAGAGCTATAGCACCTGCATGGAGGTGTCCGCCCCACGGAGATTAATATCACACAGGCTGTGGAAAGGCTGATTTGTAGTGGCTGAGCAGGGGAAGGGAGAAAAACATTCACAGTTCAAAAGCAGCGAGTTAAAAAAACCCACCAGTGTCACTACTGCCTGGTTTTCAAACCGCAGCGAAACGCAACGGGATTGCTCAAAGCAGCTCATCCTAATTTGGATGTATTTAGAATAAATTGATATTTTAGTTTTGTTTTAAACTGTGATTAAGTAAGGCAAATGTAAAACTATACAGTCTGAAAACCAATCTTTTATGTATGTTTTAAAAAGTTTTAATTTAAAAACTTTAAATTTTAACCTCTAGTAGAAGATGACTGCTCATGACAGGGGGTTGGAACAAGATGAGTTTTAAGGTCCCTTCCAACCCAAACCAGTTTGGGACACTTTAATTCTTTTCTATAATATTCCAGCTCCAGTTTTACTTTGCAAAACTTGTTGTAGACTTACCAAAAAAACAAGTCAGTAAAACTCTGGTTTCACTGGTTCTCTGATATTATTTTTTATTCTTTACCCAGTAAATTGAAGTTACAAATAAGTATTAATTGGTCTTAGGCTGGGTGACAATTTAGAGAATGTATCAGTATCACCAAGTCTTCAAATGCAAATCAAGTCCACTTAAAGCATCACAGCCTCATTCCAAATAGGAACAGGAGTACAAAAACCCCTATAAAATAATGTTTTCAGAAATATCTAAGGAAGGCTGGGATGTTTTTCTGTTATTATATTTCTGCCACTCGAGGCTCTGATGTGAAGGATGGAAGATAGAGGTGGGAATGGTTGTATTGCTTGACATATTTTGGAAGCTTTGGCCTTTTCATGATAAATTCTTCTCCATTTACCTCTAGCTGGGTCCATATGGCTAAAGTGAAGAAGGAGATACTGAAAAAGAGAAGAACTTTTACTGTATCTCCTGTGGTTTGGAGCAGAGCTACAGCACAGCTCAGGCCAAGGCCATTTCTATGTATTAAATGGAGGAGATAAATGAGAGGCAAATATTGAAGGATAATGTAAATAAAGGCCAGCCAAAACCACAGCCAAAGCCATCAAATGTTACTCTCAAGTCCTGATTTTGGCTATTTATGAATCACATCTGACAGAATCAAGTGGCTGTGATGGGATCTCGCACTGGCACCACCACAGGGGCACCGAGGGAGCTCCGCGGGAGGAGGAAACTGCTGACTTCTGGTAATCCTGTGTGAAACAGATTCCTTGCCCCTGAAGTAACAGTCAGAACAGTCAGGAGAATAATTGTATGGAAAAATACAAAAACTGCCAATCCTCCTTTCCCTCAGGTTTTCCAACCACCTGCCGGCAAACTGCATTAGAGGGGCTTTTCTTTCTTAAATGTAAGAGCCCTGTGAGAAATAAATTAAATAAATTCAAAGCGCCCTCACCATTTCCTAGAGCATTTACTGACGATGGGATTTCCACGTTAGAAGGTGGCACAGGTGCTTGTGCCACCCCCACTGGTCCCCTCTGTGTGTGTGATGCTGGGGAGGCAGGTGAGTGCAGGGAGCTGCAGGTGACACGCTGGGAGCTTCAGTTGCACGCCACAAAATTAATGAGCAGCTTCAGAGTAATAATTTGTAGACTTCACACAGAACCAGGGAAGATTATAAATGCTGTTGACCTAGAAGGAGTAATAGAGAATTCAGTATTCAGTACTGAAGAACAATTTGTAAGGGAATAAAGTCCGGCCTGAGCCATGACTGCTGTCTGTTGACAGATGGCAGAGAAGCGTCTCCTCCATTCTCTCTCATTAAAATAATTATGGCAATGTATGTTAGACTCTCTTCAAGCCTGGCATTTTCACAGCACATACAGGGGCATCAGCGTTGCAGGAATAAGGTTAAATAATAATGGAAACACATCTCTGGCATGCAAAGGGCATTTGATGTTAAACTTACCTGCTTCCAGAAATAACAGCAGGGAGACATTTGTTACCTCGGAATAAATGAAATTATTTCCCTTATTCTAACAGGAGGTTAATTAGAGCTCTCTGCTAACTTGAGAAACACGTCCCAAATCCAGGTCACGCCCCGGTTCAGCTGATGAGCCTCTGCCTTATGTAACTCCTCAGAACCAAACCTGTTTCTCCTTTTTTTTTACCTTGGCTGCCAATTGCTCCCTGTAAAACTGCAAATCAGATGCAGTCCAGTGTGAAACTTCTTCCCAGCTGTCAAGTAATAAAGCCTGGGAAACCGCAGGATGAGAGAATTTAGGTTACGGGAGAAATACTCCAGGTTCAAGTGTATCTCCTGTATTTGTGTCTGGTGCTCTGGGGGGGACTGGGAGGAGAGGAGAGTTAGCCCAGTTATCCCCTGTGCTGTTAATGACTCCGTCAGGTAGTTAGCGACGTGAGTTAATTGCCCGGCCCTGCGAGTCCTTGTCCCCACCGCGAGGCGCGACACGAGCGCTGCGTGATGCCACGGCGAGCAAAAATCACCCGGTGTCAGCGCTCCCCGCGCTGCTCCTCGCTGCTGTTCTCCCCAATATGATTCACTTTCATTATTTATGAGACTTGTCTCACTAACCCTCAGCAACGGTTCCAAATAATGATAGGAATCTGTCAGTGTAGGATTGTATTTCTCAAAACAATAACCACAGTTCCTGGAAATGTCAATATGTCAATTGAGGGTAACACATCTCTCAATAAACCAATATTTTGTAAAAACAAAACAAAATCTAAGGCAAAAAAAAGGAAAAAAAAAAAATCCTGCACGGAAAACGGGAATTTGAGCTCCATGGAGCTCTTCTCTTGCAATGCCCGGCAGAAAAATTCCTGCTTCCTGCCAGACGGTGGAGACAGAAAGGCACAACTTTGTTTTCCTCCAATTAAAAACTGTGAAACATTCAATATTTTAGCTCTTTGTATTCATGAAATGCCATGAGGAAGGAGATGAGGGTCTTGACAGAAGCCAAAGAACTCGTGCTACAGCAGAAACCAAACTTAGTGATAGAATGTGCAGAAAATGGAACCAAGGATAAATCAAGTCCTTGAGCAGCTCCATCCTGAACCCAATGATTTCCAAATCTGGAGCCAATCAACAGCATTTCTGCACCACTGCTGAGGTCACCCTTGCACACATCTGCCTTTTAGCCCAAGGCAACGAGGACAGAGGTGAAGATCAAATCCCTGCCTTCACTTTGAAGGCTTTGCATTTCCACCCAAACATCTCCTAGGTTCTTAGAGGCCAATGTTAATCAAATAAATTTTATTAACTATGGAGTTCTCAAAAGTATTTCTGTAGCTCCATGAGATGTTTGTAGAACCCCAGACCGGTTTGGGTTGGAAGGGACCTTAAAGCTCATCCCATTCCCTCTCCTGCCATGGGCAGGGACACCTTCCGCTACCCCAGGGTGCTCCAAGCCCTGTCCAGCCTGGCCTGGGACACTTTTAGGTTACAGGTTTGTTGTTTTTTTTTAAAAAAAACGTTTTTCCACTAAGGCTTTATCCCATCCAAGTTTTTGCCCATGAAGGAAAACCAGTACAGTTCACAAAACACCAGTTTGAGCACAAAAGGAAATGTGTGAGGAGTTTTCTCAGATGCAACAGCAACACTAACATACAGGTAGGGAAACCTGAAGGTATTTCAGGTGATGCTTAAATTATCAGAAACTTAGAGACCATTTGCCATTTCTGAAATTCCAGGATGCTGGAACTTCTAAAACCACAAGCAGAAACATTAAAAAAAAAAAAAATCAAAGGAAAGAAAAATAAAGTTGTACAAAACCGAAGTTCTACAGAAAAGTGTATTGATTTGTTAGAGGAATGTTCTACTAAAAAGCAAAACTGTTCTAAAGCACAACACAAAGAATATTAAAAGCACTAAAATTTCTGTTTCCCACTGCAACCCTCACATCCGTGTGTTGGGAATAGGGAAAATACAGCCTATCTATTTTGAAGAATATAAATCTATCCCAACAGCTGTAAATCCCCACCCCTGACACAAACTACAAATAACAACACAGCCCTTCCTAACAAATCATCTTGAATTTAATCTTTCCCAACCCAAAGACCATCCTATTTGGCTAATACTGCACATCTTTCTCCACCACTTGCATGGGACTTTGGTCTGGAGTGATCCATTTATTCCGGAAAATTCCAACTTGTAGAGCAAAGATTATCAAAGCTGTGAGAGCTGATCTAAGAGAAAATTAAATAAACATACCGGCTTCACATGACACTACGTGCAGCACATAATGTTAAACAACAGGAGGTAAAAGTGCTAATTAAACAGTTTATATCCTTCAAAATGTACAATCTCCAATGATCAAGGAGCATGAATTAGGTAAGTAAATATAAGGGAGCCTGGAATGACAGCCTGACACTCCGGGAGCGTCTGCGGGGAGCGGCGGAGGGGTGACAGGGATCTGCCAAGCCACGGCACAGCCTCTCAAAGGGAACTGCAGAAATCCCTGCCCCTGGGAAAATCAAAGACCAGGCTAAAGTGCACAACAGAGGAGGTGGGCTGTCTTCATCCCTAACAGCACGAGCCTCTGATCACAAGGCAACAGCAATAATTGGGTGGTTTCTCAGCAATCTTTACCACACGGTCCTGAGAGCCATCGACATTCGGGGGCTCCTCCAGAGGCAGCAAAAAGTGACAAAGGATATAAACATCAGAAGGCTACAGAGCTCGAGACATCAAGGGCTGTAAACAACCAGGATGAGATGATTCCAGACACAAAACAACTGGAAAAGCTCAGCCATTAAGGAGCACGTTCCCTGTGTCACCACCAGCCCTGAGTGCCAGAGGGTGTCAGCAAGAACAGACACAATTCCTCGCTGTGTCCTCCACAGGGAACAGGATAATGGGCTCGTGCTCTGCGAGGGACACTGCTGAGCCAACTGGTCCAGAGACAATCCTGACTCACGGCTTGTAGCTCACAGAAAGCTAGAAAACAAATCATAGAATAGAATATCCTGAGTTAGAAGGGACCCACATGGTCACGTCTGACTCTGTTCAGGACAACCCCAAAAATCACACCACGTGCCTGTGTTGTTTTTCCTATTCTCCATTTTCTTTTCTGTTCTTCAGGTATCTCCTGTTGCTTCCTCTGAGGCACTTCTCCAGCTTTCCTCTAGAAACAATCTTTTCCCTAAAAAAGTGTTATCCCTTGACACTGCTGAGTCTGGATGAACCCAAGTCCATCACAATTCCAGTGCTGGGAGTTTCACCTACCCTCCTACTTGCTCTGCTAAAATTTTGTATTACATTTGTTCAGACATCTCAAATACTGACAAATCCCCGTTCCTTCACCACTCTTAATTATCCTACCATCCCTCAAATACATCTCTCTTGCTTCTTCCAAAACCTCTCTCTTACTCAGTACTCCATCACCTGTATCATCCCCATTTTCTCCACCCTCTCTTCCCCTCATGGCCAACCCAAATGCTTTCAACAACCAACCCCAGAACTGCTTGTCCCCACATTTGCCCAAAAGTGTCACTTCTGCAGGAAGGGCACCCAAACCACCCAATCTTTGCCTCATCAACGTCCTGCTTTCAGCTGAGTGACCACACACCTTCCTGGGCCTGTGGAAACCCCCTTCCCCAGCTGCCTTCCAGTCCTGCAGGTGACAGCAGGTGAACTTCCTCTCCATCCTTCCAGAACGGCCACATTTCAGTGCCAGCAAAGTGCAGTGGGCAAGAGACTGAACCAAACTTGCTGTTTGCTTCTGAACTTGCAGTTTGCAGCTGCACTGACAAGATTTCACGAGTGACAGGAGCCGTATTTATCATATAAACAAATAGGAAGCCCCAAATGAGAGAATTAATCTCCCTCCTGCACATATGCTGCCTTCCCCAGCCCTGTACACACGCAGAGCATCGAGTTTGAACATGGGCTGGCACACCTATCAATCCACAGCAAACTTATCATAAAGCAATCAGAGCTTAATTAAAGGCAGAGAGAGGTCAATATGTTCATATGCAAGATGATTCACTGTGATGTCACTTGGGTACAATCAATTAAAACGCACAGGGTATTTTTTAAATGGGAAAACCTGAGTAGGGAGCCTGTTGTCTACCCAAAGGTTTTGCTATGCTTTAAAAGCTTCATTTAAATATTTTTTTCGCCTTATTTATATGCACAAAAGTAACGGTTATATCAGATATTCATAGGTGATTTAGATGATTGATACCAATTTCTCTTCATAATATGACTAGCAAATAAAAAACACAGCGGTTCTCATATAAAAAAATAATGTGTGACAAGGTTTCCTAAAACATTTCTATTTTGGACCTCACAAGCTAAATTGCTTTTGCTGGCCCCTTCCACCTCTCAGCATGGTTGACAGACAAATTGATCGAAACATCGGAAAATAATATGCTTGCAAAATTTCTCTGGGTGAGTTTTCAGTCTTTTGAATTTTTCATACCAGAACAAAATGAAAGATTGCCTCCTTGATTTTTCCTCCATTATGCGTCCCCATCTTATGTACTACAGGAACATACAATACTTCAAATAGCAGCAATACATTGTAAACAAAATGTAGAACATTTTTCATAGAACACCCAAGCCGTGCGAAGTTAAAAGACTGGGTAGCAGGAATCTTTGCCCTGCAGATTATGTTGTTCAATTATAATGAATTCATACATTTGAAGTTGCCTTAGGGCCTCTCATTAGACTTAGGGGTGTTTATTACAGGAAATATTGCTTGTATCATTTAAGAAGCAAGAAGGCTGGATGATTTGATTAGAAATGTTGACAGTTGAGGTGTGTAAAAAATATGTCATTCACCCACATTTTCCCCCCACTTTAATATTAGGATCCTTCATTTTTTATGAATTCTTTAACCCGTTCCTCCCTTCCCCCGCAGCCCACGGCACAATCCGCGCTCGGGATCGCTGGTTCTTCACCAGGAGCTGCTCGTGTGACACCAGCCCATGTTTTCCACCTGGTAGCAGGAGGAGAACTCCACCGTTCCCATTGCCATCCCCATTGCCATTGCCATTGCCATTCCCATTGGCATTGCCATTGCCATTCCCATTCCTATTGCCATTGCCATTGCCATTCCCATTGGCATTGCCATTGTCATTGCCATTGCCATCCCCATTGCCATTGCCATTCCTATTGCCATTGCCATTGCCATTCCCATTGGCATTGGCATTGCCATTGCCATTCCTATTGCCATTGCCATTGCCATTGCCATTCCCATTGGCATTGCCATTGCCATT
>VZRQ01007803.1:5024-68338 GCA_013397975.1 Machaerirhynchus nigripectus | reverse complement strand
CCATTGCCATTCCCATTGCCATTGCCATTGCCATTCCCATCGCCATTCCCATCCCCATTGCCATTGCCATTGCCATTGCCATTGCCATCCCCATTCCCATTGTCATTGCCATTGCCATCGCCATCCCCATCGCCACTGCCATTGCCATTGCCATTGCCATTGACATTGCCATTGCCATTGCCATTGCCATTGCCATCCCCATCGCCACTGCCATTGCCATTGCCATTGCCATCCCCATTCCCACTCCCATTGCCATTCCCATCCCCATCCCTCCCAGGGCTGCCCACGCGGGCGCGGCCGAGGATCCGCCCCCGGCTCCCGCGGATCGGGAATCACCCTTCCCGCAGGGGCAGGAGCTCATCAGCCGCTTCCACTGGCGCCTCCTGCAATCCCCCTGCGTTACCCACCTCCACATGGCACAGCAAGGCCTGAGAAAGAGTTCCTCAGCTTCTGGGCCAAATCAAACCAGTCCCGACAGAATAACTCCCGTTAAAGAAGTCGGCAATGCTGATGGAGTGGAAGGGGTTGATCAGAAAGCTACAGGAAAAAATAAACAAAAACTATTGTTTGCTTGTTCCGTAATTTTTTTTTTTTTGGTGGAAAGTGGATCAATATTTTCATACTCTTGAAGGGGAACACGCAGCACTTTTGATTTCTGTACAGGGAAAACTGATCTCAGAATGCGCTTTAGACGATGAGTAATTCCAAGAAAAATTTATTAATTTTTGGACAAGTTCTTGTGAAACCCACTAATTTGAGTATTAACATCCCCAAACTTGCAGTAATTCTTACAACAGCTTGAACTCACTGAGTGGTTACTACTATTTTAACAACTTTTACAGTTATTATTTTATTAATTTAGATTAGTGCATCCCTGAAAAAAAGCATATGAAGTGTGTATATAAAATAATGCACTGAAACCGTTAAGTAATTATAAAGACTGATAACACAGGTTAAAAAAATTCAACTTCTGGCTCTACCTTGTTTAATATCTGTAGTTTGCCAAGCTCAAATTTGGCTTCCATCTTCCACACTGAGTTAAGCCAGAGAAATTTGAATTAAACACAGCTTTACTTTGAGAAACTTTAATAACTTAAAATGTGTATTTGAGGGGCAAACAAAGCTCTTAAAGGTCCTTTAGACTTCGGATCTGATCACAGCACCATTTAAAAGGACTAATAATTAAAATAAAAGGTATCAAAAGCGATGCATTTGCATATTTATATTGCATTTATATGTATTTAAATGGAACCCAAGCAACTGCAGAGGTAGGGACATTCTTGTTAACAGAGAGTTAAAGAAACATCAATGGGGTTGAAAGTAATTAGGCTAAAATATGTGATGTATAATAATAATAATAATAAACCTGGAAGGATTTCTGACATGACCAGTAAGTGCTTTCCTCCTCCAAGGACCTGGTATTTGCCATTTCATCCTGTCTGCAAAATATCACAGAATGGTGGCAGTTTGCAGCCAAATTCCATTTTCCTACCACAAGTCAACACAAACTAGACTTAAAAATTCATTTCGATAGCGGTTTGCATTTTTTCTGTTTAGCTTTTTAGCTGCTAACTAGGCACACACGAACAGCTTCCATTGAAACAGATGTGTTTTTAACAGATATTTGTATTTTTACTGCGTTTATATCCTTCACGTCTCTCGTCCGAATAAAATTTAATCACGTCTCTAAATGCTCCCGACAAAATTTCAATTTTTGATCATTATTTTATATTCAGGTGTAGAGCAGGGTCAGGAATTCGATTTCAAAGGGCAGGTCAGATGTGTTTAGGACTCGCACCCTTCACATTAAGAGACTCCCCTCCCTCCCACAGGTCCAAAGCCCTTCCCAAGTTGCTGATCTGCATTTAAAGACCCTTCCACCTCTTAAAACACTTAACTAAATACTTGAAGGCGTTAAACCCACAAGCTGCCTCCTATCTCCAAATATCTGCAGGACTAACAGTGGCGTTCTTAAGTTAGGAGCGACAAATACTGGAAAACCTCCACAATTTGGCTTCCATATCTCTGAATTGGTATTTCAGTGACAGATGTTTGTTGCGGCAAAAACCTCTGTCAGAACAAAATTAGGTGATCTATCATTTTAAGATATGGTCTTCATATACTGTTTACTCGAAGATATCACTTGCCTCAAGCCAATTTTGACCAAGAACATTTTGTGATATGGAAGTGATTTGTATATCATCATTTTTGTGATAAATGTAGCTCTTGAACACAAAATAACCCACTATTCCACAGTATTACAGTTAAAACTCCTTCCCCAGTAAATCTGTACTACTGCTTTTATTACTACAAAGATACTGTATCTCGACTTCAATGCATTTCCCATTTTTATTCACGGAATAGGCTTGCCTGGCTCCTTGGCTTTACATCAGGGAGCTTGGGCCTGGCCCCCGTTTCACAGCACAGATGCTCCTCCAGTTTTGGGGGGCACAGGAGGAGCACAGCACCCACCACGACACTGATTTTGTGTTTATTTCGGCAAACGGGGCCAGGGGAACACGAAGAGATGCAAAACCTCTTCCAAATGACAGTGCCCACAGGCAGGGGCTGCCCTAGCTGTTCATGCACGCCCAAAATTAACCATTTCATTTCACTAACACTATTTTTGGTGTCTCACCCCCTATTTCAAGCGTCTCAAACCTTCTGATTCGTGGATGGTTGGAATAAACCAGCCACCTCCACCTCACCCCTCCTCCAGAAGGGCAGGAAGGAGGCACAGGCCAACCAAAAAGGGCTGAAAAACCACCGAGAAACAAAAAAGCTGAGACAAATCACAGGTGGAGGTGGATGAGGCAGAACAAGGACATTCCAAGAGTCTGAGTAGACATGGCCTGACCTGAACAAACCACATTAAATGGTGGAATTGGTGAGTTCCCACCACCTCTGCAGAATGTGACACCTTTTCAGGCACACTATGAGCTTGACAACTGATTTGGACTATAAATTATTTAAAAAGCCACCGAATAAGCATAATTTAGTAATGAGCTCGAGCCATTACGAGCCTCAGGTTAATCTAAGCCAAAGTCTTAGGGACAAGGGGCTCCAGGTTTAAATCCTTCCCAAAGGAATGGCTGTGCCTCAACAGGTGCTGATTTTACCACACGTGGACCAACCAAAGTCTGCAACCAAACATCCTTTACCCTGGAACTGTGTGTACAGAGCTTTATTAAGGATGATTTTTGTGCTATTTAATGACAAGGGCCCAACTTGCTGCTTGGTGAAGGAAAGCTGCATCGTTACTCACCTGAGATTTTGCTACAATAGAGAGATCAGCTCGAGAATAAATTGATAAACTGATCCCTCTCTTCAGAGCATCTTCCCTGGGATCACCTCCAGCCTACACTAGGGCTTGGTCTACAAAGATTGCTCCTCTGCTCACCTGCCATGCTGCTCTCCATATGGGAACAGTCCTGGCTTTGATCCATGGTCCTGGCTGGGAATATCAAGCATTTCCTTTGACAAACCTAAAAGGTAGCCTCTGTTTTCCCTGGCTCCTGTCACATCTCACCTCCTTCCCTGCCCTTCCAGAGGAAAAAGGGCAGGCACTGGGCTGGGAATGCAGGGAAGGACCTGATCAGGCAAAATGCCTCTTCTCAAATGGATGGGATTGGCAGTGGGAGAAGCAAGATCGTCCCGAGACTCGCTGTTCACCAACAGCAATGAGAAACTTCAGGAAACTCAGGCCAAGGGATCAGATTCTGCCACTCTTTTGCATTAACTCCAGCACACAAATACAAGACTGACTGTGTATTTTTCCAAGAGCAGAAGTTCAAGCACTCAGACCGCCTCACATTACAAAAATACTGATTTTTTAGAGTTTGAGGGGGACAATTGGCATTAGAAGGGTATATTTATAAGCAGAGTCCTCACTCTACTTCAATTTTGAAGTCTTCCCTCATGCAGGATTAGCCACAAACACACCATGCAAGAGGACTCTTTTGATAGTATAATTTCAGGACTGCTGGTGTAATGTGAGCCAATTTTCCTTCCGTTTTCAAAGCTCACAGAAAAATGTGTGTATTACATCCTCTGATCTTTTAACTTGTTGAGATCAATACGTGCAAGTCCTCACAAAAGGGAAATTCTCCTTCACAGCTGCTTCGTGGCTTAAATGGGAGAAATTACAGGGAGGGAGCTCTAAAATCTGTCGTGACGTGCAAAAATGACAACTTTTGAAAGTAAATCTTAAAGCACGTGTTAAAGGAACGAAAGGAAACCTCAACCTTTCACCAGAGAAAAAGGGGGGAATTTTTACTTCTCAGGGAGTTTTGACCATGGTCAGTTTGCCTCTGCCACAGCTGTTGAAAACAACAATTATTCCTTCTTGCTGTTGCATCAAAACCCCAACCAAGACACCAGGATTTGGCCTACAGCAACGCAACCACTGAGAGGAATTTTTGCCAGGGTTCAATTTGCATGATAAACTGTTGTTAACAGATACCATCTGTTTTTAAATTTAGTAAAAGGGCCCATATTATACAGCTCATTACAAATATTAGTAACTCTTAGACAACGACTCTTGTAGAGTGTGGGTTGGAGCTAATGAAGTAGAAAGCTTAAACAACAAATCATTTACAAGTTTTTGTACAGTAGTTCTAATGGAGGGAGTTTATAATCAAAGGAAAATGTAATCACTTATGTTAAGCAATCCATGGACTTAGTCAATGTAGCACAAACAGCCATTATGCAAAATTATGACATTAAAGGCAAAAAGACTATTGCAGACTTTGCATTTTACAGTGTCTGCTCCACAGACTAATAACTTGGAGAGAATTAAAACAGGTGAGGCCCCTCGCTTCCAAAACAGCGTTTTTCCATCAAATATCCAAAAGATATTCAACCTGGCCTGAGATTTGCTGCCCTGAATTAGACCTGACACCAGCAACAAAGGGGATTCTGTAATGGACATGGGCTCTCACAATGCAGTGCATTAATGGGCATCATGGTGAACATAATCTGTCAGGAACGGTCACAATAAAGATGTTCTCCTGATTAATGTTCCACTAGGCCTGTGCTTAATAATTTATATAATTTGTATTAACTTTCAAATTGCCATCACAGTGGTGGACAAGGAAAAACACACAAACAATTCAATATAACAATTCTACCCAGGAAAACATTTTACGTGGCAATTAAAACTGTTGGGTCCATACAGGAGTAATCGTTCAGGATTTACAGAGATGAATTATTGTGAAGCAAAGCTGCATATTTAAGCAACATAATAAGAAACTATTTCTAAGAGGTCATAAATACTTTATAAATTACATTAATATTGGTGTTTGGTATTACTGCATTTATATTCTTACAGGCTGTGTATTTAAATATTACTCCCATAACAATGTATGATTCTATAAAACTAACAAACTTTTAAAATCCTGACAGTCTGCCTTATAAAAGTGTCTCCATTAATTTTTCTGTACTTTGAATAAAGAAATAGTAATGTTACAGTAGTAAAAAATGGTCACTGCGCATTCCTTCACCTAATCCTTGTTTTTATACATGGAATTCAGCACAGTGCACAGTGAGGATGGTGGGTATTGGTCAAGAATATCCTATGCTATCCTATCAGGATGATTAATGAAGGCACCTTTTTCACAGAATGTCAGACTCTGCCTTTTTAACAACTGACCTTTCATAGAATACTACTGAACTCATAATTCCACTTTTGTTCAGTTTCTTATTAGTGGAGTTAAAATTAATACTTATGGGAATGATGGCTAAGGTGATGCACAGTAAATCTTGGAGCACATCAGCCTTCTGCACCGACTACCAAAGGAATAGCACCTGCATTTGTCTACTTCAGTAGCATAAGTATTCTAGTAAAACTCTGTGTCCTTTTAAAAGACAAATTAGGTCAATATTCAACCCTCGCTCAAGCACAAAGCTGTACGTATGCAGAGAGACCTGCAAAGTTCAGAATCCTCACAAAACAGTTCCTACTGTGCACAGAGGGGGTGTTCATCCTGCTGCACTGCTTGGAACTTCCAGGAGGACAGGGACATTTCCAGGAGCCATGTTAGCCACACAGCCTGGGAGCTATGGGGACTCATTCCCAGTAGGGCCACCTGCAGCTCCACGCCCTAAAAGACACATCTTCCAGTTGGGGACAAACAGCCCCGTGCTGTGCCAGTGCAGGGATTTTGGGGAAGTCACCAACGTGATGGAGATAACCTTATTTTTGAAACCACTACACTGAACAGTTGTCCCAGGAGAACAAAGGCCACATTTCCTTGAGGTGTTTCACACCCACCTCGCTGCTCCTGTAACTGTTCATTCACTGCCACCCCAGAATGCCAAAATTAATGCTGAATGGGCAACCTCCCGGTGCCACACAGGTGTCACATGTGGCACAGTGCTTGGGTGTCCCCTGCAGAGGACAGGACAGGACTCTCCATGTCCCCTCTCCTCCAGGATTGCCATCACCCGCCGCCCACCCTCCCAGGCTGCACGAGCCAGGGCTGGATTCCAGCTCCCTGTGACAATCACTGCTGTCACTGCAATGCCCCATCACTTCCCTCTCCCTGGAAATTGTTTCAGCTCCCCTCCAGTCTCCTCCTGGTCCCGTCCAGCACCTAAGGAAGACAAGAGATGAAGGCTGACCACAGACACGTCCAGCCTGTCGCTGCTGACACACCTCCAGGGACAGAGGCAGGCAGGGATGCTCACACTGCTCCAAGGAAACCCCACACAGGTCAGATACCAGGTACCACAGCAGTGCTGGCTGCACCACGATTGTCCTGCCCAGGGAGATGGTGATGCTGCTGCTCCAATTCTCAGGGCTCACGTGCCACCCCTGCGCCATTGCTGCTCCCTGGCACAAACCCTGGGTGCTTCTAAGCACAGCTCACACCTTCTGAAGCGAGAGGGGATGGGTTGAGATCAGAGATTAGGAAGAAATCCCTCCCTGGGAGGGTGGGCAGGCCCTGGCACAGGGTGCCCAGAGCAGCTCTGGCTGCCCCTGGATCCCTGGCAGTGCCCAAGGCCAGGCTGGACACTGGGGCTGGGAGCAGCCTGGGACAGTGGGAGGTGTCCCTGCCCATGGATGAGCTTTAAGGTCTCCTCCAACCTGAATCAATCTGGGATTCTGATTCTAAGATGCCTGAGCAAAAGCAGCTCAAAGAAAACACACTGGAAAGTGTTTAGTTACAGGAGAAGAACACTAAAAAAGCGTATGAGCTTAAATCTTCAGTAAGGACATTCATTAACACAACTGGCTATATTTTTATGCCTTTTTAAAACCCTGCCATCAACTCTCTTCCCTCATCATTACACATTAACATTCCTAAACCCCGAAGCCAGAAGCTCCAGACAGTTTCCTATCCTTGAAGGTATTTTAAGACAATAAAGATGGGAAACTTTTTATTGCTACACGAGGATCAAAACCCACGCTCCGGCAGCGTCGGAGCCGATGTCAAACACTTAAAACCTCACACAACTGGCAGCAATTCTGTTGTAAAACGTGCAGTAACAGCAGCAAACTGCAGCCTAATTTTTCTCTACACGTTCATTGGCATTCATGTGAGGTCCATTCACACCCATTATGAGGGAAGGCATCTGCATTATGGCTAAATATTGCATCTTGCAAACACAGCAGCGTGCATGCTGCTCCAGCCCTTGCAAACCAAAGAGGGCTTCACCCTAAATGAGGTTTTCTAGAACAAAGCTAGAGGACATTGGATGGATTTCAACCTCCCCTTAGAGCTCAGGTTTTTTTGTGAGGTCAACTGTGGCATAATTCAGCTGTTCCATTACTGGAGACCTGAGAGCTGCTCTGTGACTGGAGACCTCCAGCCATGCATTACGTTAATATCTGTAGCTTGAAAAATAAACTCCTCCAAAAGTAGTATTTTTTTTTTTTTTCTGGAATCAATTTTACCCCTATACCAAAAGAAAAATATTTCCTTCTCCTTTCAGGCTCCAGAAATGCCTTCACACCAGGAGAAGGATGGGTGTTTTCCCTGCACAACAAACAACATTTTGCAACTTTATCATGGTTGAGCATTCAGAACTTGCCAGAGAAAAGAATCACCTCTGAAAAGCAGGAAAAATGTACTGAAATAATGAGTCATGTTCACTAGAGATGGGAAGTCATTCCTTAACAAGACTCCCAATTTAGAAGTGCTGGGTGAATAAAAAGGTATTTCCCAATTAATGTTCACAGATGTGTCTTCTGCAGCCCAAAACAAAGCAGACCTTCCAATTCTGCCAGTGCCACTCTGACAGAGCCTGCAGTTGCGTGAGTTAGAGTTCCCTTGGTCATAAATCATCCTAATTACTATGGAATTTTGATAACAGAGTGATAGACCTGAAAGAAATGTATGGAGTGAAGACAAAGTTACAATGTGAATGCAGACAAAGCAGAAAGGTAATACAAAAAAGTGGCAGAATCAATAGGAATTATTTCATTATTTCTGCAATGCTAATATGTAATACATTAGTAAATAAGGGCTCACTCTGATGGTTCTCCTCAAGATTTCCATAAAATTAAGAATTAAGATGCAGCAAGCTTTTGGAATAAGTATCAAAACTAAGTGACAATAATGCAGCAATACCTTCAGTGACCCAGATGCTAAAGCCAACCCAGAGCAGCCCTTCATTGCCACTCCTGTACAAGTTACAAATATCAAACAACAAAAGAAAGAGCAGCACATCTTTAGTCCTAAAAATCCCTAAAAGTGACTGGGTGACACTGCTTTCAAAGTGTGAAATTTTACTGTACAAGCAATTTTGTAGCTTACAAAAGAGTTCAATATTCTAGATCCACATCAGAGGGCAGCTCACTCTGCCTCATCCCAGATGTGAACACAGAGCTAGCAGCAAGTAAGAAGTGCCATCAAGAATGTATATTTTTGTTTTCCTTCAGCTTTGTTATGCCTGGGGGTTGTCTTTCTGGCCACCTGACACCTTTTTACTGTGATTTATCCTCACTTCAGACAACAGATCCCTTGTTCATTTTCAAATCACCTGCACGCACTGGCCATCACACCTATCACGAAGGTTTTTTTTTGTTCTGCCTGCTTTTGTTATTGCTGCAAGTCCTACGAGAAAGGATTCCAAGATGTATTTCCCAGAAGAGGCAGGAAGCAGGACACGCTATCACAGCCCTGAGGATATCCTCTGTTCCACACTGGGACATAAATCTCAAAGCCCAGAGGATATCTGCATAAATGAGGAGCATCTGGACAACCTCAGAGGCACAAGCAGTATTACCCAGCCTGCAGAGAACTTCTGACCTGCAGCAGTTGAGAGGCGATCCCGACCATCACCAACGGGAATCACAACCAAAACGGAGGAAAACGGGATCTGGTTTAACACAACCAGAGCAGCAAAGGCACAAAAACCTCCCCAGATATTCAAGAAATCAGTAAAAACCCCACAAACAACTGCATCCACCTTGGTTTGTCATCCCTGCCACCACCAGCAGGAGAAACTAAAGAAAACCAGGCTGTTACAAATAATTCAGGTAGAGGTGGAGAGAGCCAAGACAGTCCATGGTGCAATGATCAGGTCAGTGTGGACTTTGGAATTTCAGAGGTACAAACAGAAGACATTTTCTATATTCTTCAGGTGTCCATTTAAAATTAGAACAAACTCTTCTCAGAGGTGAAGAACATTCAGGAGCGTGAAGAATGACTACTTCCAAATTATTGAGGTATTACAGCTCAAATTGCCTTAATAGGAGCTGATTTATATTTATGGCCAAGGTTCATACAGCCTTTAAACTTTCCACCACTCCTCCCCCAAGTCAGATCATCGAATTTGAAGAGTTTTAAAAATAAGGCAGGAATATATTCTCCATCCTCCTTTGTCCATATATCCAGGCATCTACACACCAGCATGTTTCTGCAGTTATCCAGCTGAAAGTGTTTGGTCAGCACAGTTGTACTTTATATATTAATAAAATCAAAGAATCACAGGCTTGTTAAGGTTGGAAAAGACCTTTAAGATCATCAAGTCCAACCATCAAGCAGCTACCCCACATTCACCTTTAAACCATGCCTTCAAATGCCACATCCACCTGGTTTTTGAACGCTTCCAGGGATGGGGATTCCATGGTTTCCTACAGCATCCCTGTACCACAGGGGCTCTGGGGCAAGTGAACATCAGAACCTTGGTGTCCTTCCACGATGCTTCACACACCAACAAATGCAGAGGTCTCCTGGCCATGAGTGCTCCCAGGGAGCACCAGGAATGTTTTTTATGTTCCCACTGGGGAACCACCACTCCTTCAGGGAGACTTGTTCTCCAGGGCAGCAACCCGGGATATAACCCTGATCCCACTTTTAGGAACAATCTGGACATTTCCTATTGGAGCAGGAACGACTGTAAGAGCATCTGCCTTAAAGGGAACTTTGAAGGCCTTTCAGTGACTTCGATGCCTAAAAGAAAACACTTGGAATGCCAGTTTATCACCCAGATAAACAATCTGGATGGACACTCTGTAGATATTAAATTTTACCACGGTAGGCAGCCTACCAGCTTGGTCCTGAAACACAGCAAGACCTTTACTAGTGTGGGTCCATGAATGTGGAAAAAACTCATCTTTTTGAACATTTTCCTTCAAATTCTGGCAATGCTTTCCACCCGGAGTAGCAGGCTGCCAGCATTTTTCCATCCAGAACTCTGTCAGCCAGCACTGGACACCATTCCCAACCACAGGAACCACCCTGGCAGTGCCTGCCCAGCATCCCCACGATCAAATCTGTGCGTGTGCATTTTAAATCAGCAGCTGCAGGAGAGCACCTATGAAACAATAAACTCCTGCACCCTGGCAGGCTGTGACACTGATGGAGCATCGCCAGCAGCAGGATACACAGAGAGGCCGTTCATCATCATCACCCGAGCACAAGCAAAACCCAACTGTGGGATGACAAAACCAGGGGGACGTGCATCAATAACGCACAGGAAAAACAAATGACAGGGAAACAACTGACTGGGAACCTAAAGGACAAAGTTTCTAACTTAATCTCATTATTTCTTGCTCTGAGCTGGCGGAGGGAAAGTCCTCTGCCACAGCCTGCAGACAATGCTGACTTCATGTCTAAATCTACGTTATGGTGATAGTAACAGGAAAATAAAACATGATTTAAAAATCCATTAGTACGAGTGACAATTTACCTGTCAGCAGCCTACAGCAATAAACCCCTCAAAGGTCAAAATTACACTAATTGAGAAATGCTCCAAACCTCATTTGATCAGCTGACCACGACAGTTATTCAGAAATCGAGAAGCAATCAAAAAGTTTTCGTCACCAGCGAGTGCCCATTTTAATAAGCAACAAGGCAATTATGAGTATTTATCCCTTGAAGGATTTATGTGAACTAAACAACTTCAAATTCTTCAAAAGCCAACAGGCATTTATTTCTGCTTACCCAGAATCAGGGAGAACCAGCAAAGATGAGCTGGTGGGGTCGATCTACAAGAGATCCATCCTTGGAATTCCTTTAATTTAATGAATAAGCATTTTAAGGAATTTGGGAAAGTTAAGATTTAAGTAAGGCAACCACTGCAAGCTCCAATAAAATCATCCCAACCCTGGACTGATGGAACAGCTCCTGTTTATTCCTGGTGAAGAGAAAACAACTCCCCATCCCCTGGCGAGGCACCTCCCATGGCTGCCAATCTGATCAGACTCCGAACGCTCCGACAGAAAATGAGATGTGAGAGGGAAACCAGCATTAAATGTTTAATATGATCAGCAATTCACAATTATTTCTTAAGTGTCTTTTTCCTGATAACTTTTTCCACTGCATGATCTTAGTGAGAAGATAATGTGAGATGCTGCTTTTGAATAAGTTATACATTTCCCTTCGCTTTACTTGAACCTCACAATGCCACCATTATTAATATTTTTCCTCCACAAAACAGCAGTAGCCTTCCAAAGAAAAAGTCCTTGACCAAAATATCAGAGGATATTAAACTGAGAAGTGATCTACTGATGCAAATCATTAAATCTATTTGCATTTGCTTACTGAACCCTAACACAGAAATTAAACTACATAGTGTGGGAAAAGAGCTGGTTTTGCATGGTTAAAAGGAGACATCTTGGAAGATCCGAGCTCTATGTCATTAATTTTCCTTCTTCCCCTCATTAACAAGTAAAATGTTTTCACTGCTTGAAAAGTTTTAATAAATAGGAAAAAGCAGGGCAGCTGACATAAGTTTTTAATGTAATATACAAGAGCTTTTAATATTTTTACATATATTAATGTAAAAGCTAAAAATAAATGTTAAAAGGTTACATTTGTGAAGAAAGAAAAATGGCATTTACAGTTACAGGGTAAGGTTTTAGAATTTAACTCTTTCCCTCCCAGCATGGGGTTCTGAGGAGCATTTGCCATTTCCCTGGAAATCCCTGGAATTGCAGAGATGAGCCATTGCAGAAGCAGCCGGGGGTTAAGGACACACATTCCCTCCCAGCTCTGAGCTCCAGGGTGATTTACTGGGCTTTGTCCTACCAAGTCTTAAATTCTTTTTATAGAAGGAATTACGGGAGGCATTTTAAGAACAGCCATAATTAGCACAAGCACTGGCAGGGTGAGATCTTTGAGTTGCACTGAAATGTGAGAGCCAAAGTGGCCAGGGAAGACCAGGAACTGCAGCTGCCAACTCCAGCTGGAGCTGGGAAAAGCCATCCAACACCAAAAAGCCAACAGAATTCCGGGATGCATCACAAGGAGTGTGACCAACAGCTCAGGGGAGGGGACTGTCCCCTTCCCTTGAGAGAATCCTGGAGAATTGTGTCCAGCTCTGGGCTCCTCAACATGAGAAGGACGTGGAGCTGCTGGAGAAATCCAGAGGAGGCCATAGAGCTGCTCCCTCTGCTCTGGAGCCAGGCTGGGAGAGCTGGGGGTGCTCACCTGGAGAGGAGAAGGCTCCAGGGAGAGCTCAGAGCCCCTTGCAGGGCCTAAAGGGGCTCCAGGAGAGCTGGAGAGGGACTGGGGACAAGGGATGGAGGGACAGGACACAGGGAATGGCTTCCCACTGCCAGAGGGCAGGGATGGATGGGATATTGGGAAGGAATTGTTCCCTGGGAGGGTGGGCAGGCCCTGGCACAGGGTGCCCAGAGCAGCTGTGGCTGCCCCTGGATCCCTGGCAGTGCCCAAGGCCAGGCTGGACACTGGGGCTGGGAGCAGCCTGGGACAGTGGGAGGTGTCCCTGCCATGGCAGGGGTGGCACTGGGTGGGCTTTACGGTCCTTCCAACCCAAACCATTCCAGGACTTCTACTGATCAGTGTCACTGGCTCATGTCACTGATGTTTGATGTTTTCAAACCCCGAATGTTAACACAGACAGTGACGTGTCTGAACACCAAAAGCCAGTTCCAGGGCGCAGAACACAAAGCTCTGCTGCTCAGCTGGGCTGTGTTTGTAACCCTCATGGCTGGCCAAGACTCCTAAACCAAGACATGCTGTAACAGCCCAGTGATCACGTTTTACAGTGCTGATATTTTAAAGTGGCAAAAATAACAACAAACTGTATGAGATAATATAACTTGTGCAGACACCCACTTGAAAATACCACAAATATGGCTCTTTTTTCCTAGTGTGGAAGATGTAGAGCTGTAATAGTGCTGAAAAACGATTTCACCGAAGAGGAGTGTGAGAATTTGTCTATGCAGCATCATCTCCTCAAGAAATTTCAGAGAAAATAAATCCTTTCCTGATGCCCTGCCCTGTGCTGTGCCACAGAGCCTGGTGTGCCTTTACTAACGCCAGGAGTAGTTCAGGCCAGGAGTGGAACCTTTCTACTTCTTGTGCCAGAGGTAGATTAATGCAGTGGAGCATTTTTCCATTGCAAATCCTTGCTGTAAGGATGGGAAAATGGGCTGCATAATGACGTGGATTATGTTTCTATTATGTACCAGAATTAAGGGGTGCTTTAAATACTGCAACTCTTCATCTTGGGTTTCTTCCCTGACTTTTGGGGTCCTCAAAAAAAAAATTTAGATGCAGAGATAATGCTGGGAATAATTTAAAGCCACAGAGATGTTTTTGGATTAAACAGAGGGGTGTGAGCACAGACACACCTGGGTCTGGATAACAGGAACCCTTCCTGCAGCTCTCCTTGAGGGAGAGAACTGAACCACAGAAGTGTTTTGCTGACAGGTGTCTGTAAGAGCAACCTGGAGGGCCTTGACTACCAAATGCTGTGATGGGAGCAACGTGCAGGGTTTGAGGAGAACCAGCACTGCAGGGGTTTGTAGGAACACAGAATGGTTTGGGTTGGAAGGGACCTCAAACCCCACCCAGTGCCACCCCTGCCATGGCAGGGACACCTCCCACTGTCCCAGGCTGCTCCCAGCCCCAATGTCCAACCTGGCCTTGGGCACTGCCAGGGATCCAGGGGCAGCCACAGCTGCTCTGGGCACCCTGTGCCAGGGCCTGCCCACCCTCCCAGGGAACAATTCCCTCCCAATATCCCATCCAGCCCTGCCCTCTGGCACTGGGAAGCCATTCCCTGTGTCCTGTCCCTCCATCCCTTGACCCCAGTCCCTCTCCAGCTCTCCTGCAGCTCCTTCAGGCTCTGCAAGGCCACAGCGAGGCCACCCCAAAGCTTCTCCTCTCCAGGTGAGCACCCCCAGCTCTCCCAGCCCTCCCTCCCAGCAGAGCTGCTCCATCCCTCGGATCACTGGGTGCCTCCTCTGGCCTGGCTCCAGCAGCTCCAGGTCCCTCCTGTGCTGGGCTGGGGCTGGGGCAGCTCTGCAGGTGGGGCTCACCTGGGCACAGGGGCAGAATCCCCCCTCTGCTGCTGCCCAGGCTGGGACAAGCCCAGGGCACAGGGGTCTCTGGGCTGTGAGTGACCACGGCCAGCTCATGGCCAGCCTCTCATCCACCAGAAAATCCGAACTTTTTATTTTTTCACACTGAGCTCTCAAAGGCTTCTCTGCCAAGATTTCAGGAGAAAACCACAACTGAAGACTCACAAAAGCCACTCCTGTTTGAGTCGTGCAATGCTGCCTTTAGCAGATAATAGAAATGCAGCCGTGCTGTCAGGGAAAATAACACAGCTAAAGGCTCGTATTGATTACAGTGGAGTTGCTCAAGATTCACTTCAGCTTCAGTGAGAGAGGAACGTGGGCTTTGCTAATCACGCAGAATTAAATTCAGCAGCCAGACCTGACAGTAAAACTTTGCCCACAAACCATTTCTAAAACCACATCTTTGAGCTGTGCTACGTGCCAGGCTCAACTCCAACAACACGCAGGAAGTTATTTTGTTTAAGTTTGGGAAACACCACTTCCAATAAAAAGTTTTCTTAGCTCGATGCAGCATAAACAATCTGTAGCATTTCCACAAGAAACTAGGAAAAACCCTAGCCCAGTTTATTTTTAATAAAAGGAGGACTATGCTATATAATAACTCTTCCTGCCACATCCATTGAATCTGCTGAAATAAAGATTGATGCCTGGATATTTGTAGAGACTTCTACCAGAGATGGCAATATTTCTTTTTCCCCTTCTTTCCTATTTTTTAAAATATACTTTCCTGTTATTTTGAAGTGATTTGAAGCAACAAGCATCATCTCCCTATTACCCAGGCATCTGCATGTTTTGTTTCCAGGACAAGTGGCAGAAAACTCAATGAGATTTGTGAGAGCTTTGTGCCACAAGTTAAAAGGTATTTGGAAATGAAAGGCTTTGAAAGAGAAACATATATGGGAGTGATCTCCTGGTGACTGCTCCACACAGGCACCACAAACAGGCTCCCACTTTGCTCATCAGTATGAAAACCACTGCTGCCAGCATCCTGAGGGATTAAAAGGCTAAAATCCCATATGGATTTGAAAAAGCATCACCCAGAAGAACCAGGAGCTCTCCGAGCCAAAGTAGCACCTTGAAGGTTTTGGGAACAAGGTATCTCAGAAGTAAAGAACGGGTGGAGTCCGAACTGGACTTGTCACAGGTGTTTTAACACAAAATCATGGAATTGTTAAGGCTGGAGAAGACCTCCAAGACCACCAAATCCAACCATCAACCAGCCAGGTCCTCAAGCTTGGACCAACCGAGGGATGGGGACTCCAAACCTCCCTGGGCAGCCCCTGCCAAGGCCTGAGCACCCTTTCCATGGGGAAATTCCTGCTGGTGTCCAACCTGAGCCTCCCCTGGCCCAGCCTGAGGCCGTTCCCTCTCCTCCTGTCCCTGTTCCCTGGGAGCAGAGCCCGACCCCCCCGGCTGCCCCCTCCTGTCAGGGACTTGTGCAGAGCCACAAGGGCCCCCCTGAGCCTCCTTTTCTCCAGGCTGAGCCCCTTTCCCAGCTCCCTCAGCCACTCCTGGGGCGCCAGCCCCTTCCCAGCTCCGTTCCCTGCCCTGCACAACCTTTCCTTCCCCGGCTCCCACTCTCCATTTGAGCTCATTCCAAACCCAGTAACTTCTTTACTCCAAGTACGTTCTCTGGCTCATTCAGGTTTTATCCTGCACCATTTTAATTAGAAAATCTCTGTTTTCAGGCAATAATGTCAAGGAAGAATTGAACGAGGAAGAGTGGAGCCTCTTCCAAGCCACACTGCCAATAATCCCCTACTCACATAAGCCCCATCAGATGTTCATGGTAGCCCAGGAATCCATTCCAAGCAGCAGAGTAGTCACACCCCTGCCTCCTTGAGTGGGTTTTTACTGTGCCCCTGAGCTCACTAAGCTTCTAAGCCTTGGCGGATGCTCACTGGAAAAATAGGAGGAGTGGCACTGTCCCAAATGCCTCCCACTTGTGGCATCAAAGTGAGATATCACTCTCAGTAAATTTTACAGTATGAGGAATGAAACAGTTAGCAAAGTTGACATTTAAACCATCACCACTGGCTATGATTAAATACCTCAGAGATGAACAGAGTGGTTCACACCTCTCCAAGTTATTGTTCTAGGCTCTTCCCAGACTCCCTGCCCCGCTGCATCCGCCGCCTTGCACACATTGGAGGTTTTCCTTCAATCCCCAATGGCTGGAAACCTGCTTAAAGTGAGATTCTGGACAGTTTCTGACAATGTTACAGTGGCAGAGAGAGATTGACTGAAACCCTGGTGAACCTCTTGAACTGCAGATTCACCTTAAAAGGTTCAGGCAGATTAGTAATACAGGAAGGGCCAAAGTGGCTCCTTGTTCCCCCTCCTCTGATCTCTCTCAGTAAGAGGGAGGAAAATGAAACACTAAAGAAAACTGCAATTAACCTGCAGAGAACACAGAGGGCAGATGGGATCACACTGCTTCCAAAAAAGTGCAAAGGGAAGTCTGGGTGTATTCCTACAGCAGCAGGAAAATGCAGGTTTGACCATTCAAACAACAGTACAGCAAGTCAGGCTGCCCAACTTTCCTTCCCAAACATGCAGGAAGCACACAACACCTTCTCTGCAGTCTCCCAAATTCAAGTTCAAGTTCACACCAGCAAACACACAATTGCCCAGCCCGTGGAGGAGGAGCAGAGCTGCAGGTGCTGTCTCCTGCAGGAGATGGGAGCTCAGGCTCCTCTGGCAAGCTCAAGCTGGTCCTACACCCCAGCAGCCCCAGAGAGCAGGAGCAGGAGCCCAGAGCCAGGAGGGGCTGTCCCCAAATCACCCACATCTTGGGATGTCCCATCCAAGGATGGCAGTGACACACCACAGCTGCTCAGCTGAGCTTTTCAGAGGAAAACTTAACTCACAGTGATACCCTCAAATCCCAAGGTGAACAAACAATATCCCATATTAGGGCTACGAGCATCACTGGGGATCCGTGCCCACCCTTCACATGGCAAATTTAACTTTCATGACACACACACACTCATCTGTAGGAGGATGGTGTTCAGCCCCCGACACCCAGCAGGATTCTCCAAGCACACACACTGGAAGCTGCTCAGTTTCCCTCAAAACAAGTTCTACTACAGCCTTTTTACTAAAATCCTCCAGTTCCCCCAGTATTTCCCTGCCCCAGCACGTGTGCAGCCCAGAGAACCCCTGCCCCGTGCTGACCAGGGCGGTTTTCCTGAGGGAAAAGGGAATTCCTGAGAGAATCTGGATTTTGGCAGCACAGGGAGAAACTGCTCCCTGCTGCCATCCCGATGCCAAGCGAACAGCCCACGCTTCCCAAGCACCCTGGGCTGTAAATACTCAGCAGAGGGAGAGCTGTGGTTTGTGTCACTGCCCAGGCAAGTCAGCAGTGGGATCCCCTGCTCACCAAGGGCACAATTTCCCCCTCCACCTCTGCAACGACACAAGGCTTCTCAAAACAGAGCCATCCAGTGTGGGAACACCACAGCTGACAGCAGAACAACAGAAAAACCCAATTCTGGAACCCCAAAGCTGCTGAAGACACTTAGAAGTACAATAACAGTAAAAGAAAGGGAGATTTTCTTTTGGGCATGAGCAAAAAGTGTTAAACATTTGCAATGTTTCAGGCAAGAATGCTGGAGGAATACTGATCAAAGCTAATCATTAGATTTGCATGTACTGAAAGAAAAACTACAACAGCTGATACAGCATGAAATAAAAAAATACATACTATTACTATATATGATATATAATAATACATATAATCTATAACTGTTATATATAATATATATATTATATAGAGAGAGAGCTTATATGTACTTTGCATTTTTTAAAAAATATGAACAGTGAAGCTGAAGTTCTTAAAAACAGATAAATTTGTCCAGATTATGATGTCAAAACTTGAGGGACTTGTTTGGATCAGGGCATCCTTACCACAGGATCCCAGACTGGGTTGGGGCCCTCAAAGCCCATCCAGTGCCACCCCTGCCGTGGCAGGGACACCTCCCACTGTCCCAGGCTGCTCCAATCCAGTTCCAGGAATGGGATCCACATCATGGATTTCACGAGCCTGGATAAAGATTCCTCCCCTCCAAAAGAAACCATCCCACTGTGACGTGTCTGCACTTTCAAACCCCAGCAGCTTCCCGAGGAGCAGAATAACCTCGGGTTATTACAATTAGTTTCATCTCATTAATAGATCAATTTCTTTCAAGCATACTGAAAGCGGGTTTTACTTTGTTGCTTCTCCTTTTAGGCTCCATTATAGTCTGTGTTCTTAAGTTTTAAGGAGAGCCATCAGTGAGGAGGCTGTAATCTCAGGTGATTAATTGCACAGCATTTTACAAGCTGTAAAATGGAGCGAGATCTCCACAAAGCGATTATGCCATTAACCAGGGGCTCTTATCAGATCTTCCTACAACTACCAGGTTTGTCTGACAGATTGCAAGTCTTAAGTATTTATATATTTCAAAGGTTTACTTATTTTTGTTGTTAAAAAACCCTAAAATCTCTATTGATTGTTACACGCAATTCCACATGAGAAGTCCCAAGCACCGTGGAGCAGAATACCAATATTTATTACCAGACTTGTGCTCATTATGGTTCTCTCTGACAGGGGTCCATTAAAATCAATTTTTATGTTTCTCATGGTTTTTTTTCCCCCACCCAATGTTCTTGCCATGGCGTTTATTAGCCAGTTAAGAGAAACACCAGGCACTGCTTTGTTTTTATTTTATTCTGTCGAAAATAATGAGGCCAGATTTAACAACCATTCACTAGCGATGAGTAGAAGAGATTAAATGTTATACTTCAGCACAAACATTTACAGATGGCTTTAAAATTTTTAGAACTTTATCAGTGCTAAAGACAAAAGCAAGTCCCACCTTTCTTCTTCAGATTTAAATTCTTAAAGCAATCGTAAAAATACTCTTCTTGCCTTTAATTTCTGAGTCACTCCTGAGCAACAGGCCCTCTAACGCAACAATTTTTGCACATAAATCATGCAGCCTGTGAGGTTAAGAGTTACCAAGATGCCACTGATGCCTCAAGATGAAGTGAAGTCATCACTTCATCTTGAAGATGAAGTGAAGTCACCACTGAGAAAACTGAAGATCAAGAACAGGTAAACATTTAAAAATTAGGAAAAGGATCTAAACTGTCCAACTTCTGCTGAAGAACAAGATCATGAGAGCCTTCAACCTGCCAACGTGGCCATGTTACAGGGGAGCAAACCAGGTGTTCTGGTAAAACAAAACCAGATTTTTTTACCAGATGTTCTGGTAAAAGAGCAGCATCCATCCCTAAAAATGGCTCTGAGAGCCCCCAAATCTTTTTCCTACTCTTATTCCACCCACTCCTGACATTTGCCCTTCTCAAGGGTGAAGATCCTCATCCCCTGGCTTGTTCTCCAGGCAGATTTTGCTCTGCAGCCAAGGTAAGTTTCAACTTTACCCTAAATACCCATTTATTTCCATTCCTCACCAGCAGAAATCCAGCACATAACCCAGAAAGGAAGTGAAGCACTTTCTTTCCATATCACTGCAGTTGGCAAAGCTGGGAAATCCAGAGGCTTCAGAGTTTTCATATGGGAGGCAAAATCATATTTCAGCCAGAACACACATTAGGCTTCACATTCCCGATTGATTTTACACCCATTTCTGTTACAAGGAGAATAAAATAGGCAAGCAGAAATCCTACAAATCCAAGGAGAATTTCAGAAGCAAAGACAGGACGAAAAAAAGACAATGGGGAGAAAAGGAAGCCAAACCTGTTTGAGTCTTGTCAGGGAGAGCGTTGATGTAGCAGACTGGAAAAGTGGAATTTAATTACCAAACCCAGTCGAGAGACCAGTCTTAGAGAAGTCTGACAGAGTGTAAGAAGTCTTGGTTTTGGCAAAGAAATTTGGCATAGAAATTTAGCAACTAATACTGAATGAATTCAAGGTTCCTTCTAAAAATGTCACTGAGCATTTCCTCACAAATAAGGAAAAACTCAAAGATCTGACCAGGACAGAGGGACTCCAGCAGCCTGAACACAACTCACAACAAGCAGGAAAATGCACTGATTTGATATATTTGAAATATACTGATTTGAAATACANAGGGACTCCAGCAGCCTGAACACAGCTCACAGCAAACAGGAAAATGCACTGATGCCTCCTGAGCCAGCCCTGTGTTTCAGACATCTCTCCACCACCACGTGGCATCTGTTCCCAACTCCAGAAGACATCACAGCTCTGGAAAAACAACTGAAGCTCTCACAAGTACCACAAAGTAATTAAAACAATCAGCCAGTCCTGCTTCTCTACCTGTTGGAACACAGATTTATGTATATAAAAATATAAAAATAGGTGTAGGTCTGCAAGATTTGTGAGGTGTACAAGGTTTTACCTCTCAGTGTGTCAAAAATCAAAGGGGGCAGGAGGTTCTCTCCAAATTTACATTACTTACAGTTTAAAATGTTTCTTTGATAATATTTTTGAGGCAGCAGAGGAATTGATGTGTTTTGGAGCCCTCAGAGGCACTGAAGGCTCCTCCTGCCTCTCCCAGGAGCAAGCAGCGAGCTCCCAGCACGACTGGCAAGAACAAGTGTGCTCTCAGATCCTCTGGGCACTCTCCTTCCTCCAGCACGAGCATAAGCACAGGATCAATAGGACATGAACTCACCCACTTGGCAGCGCGCTCATTTTGGGAAGTTTTATTTCATGTACGCCCGCTTCACACCCGGATATCTCGATCTTTCCCACGGGGCTGAGCAGAACCACGTGTTTCTGCCTGCATGGTGATCCTCCCAGTTTGGAATTCACCTGTTCAAGGAAATAAAATCCTCTTTAAGTGCGTGAATTTTCACCGAGGAACGGATTCGAGTGGTTTTCAAAAGCCATTTGTAAGAAGCGAGAAAACGGCGGATTTCAAGTTTCCTCAACTCTGGCTTTCACTTTCAAAATTCCAACTTAAAATGATCCATCCTCAGAAGTCAGCACCTAAATCAAAGTCTCAAAAAACCCCATTAACTAGCAGCACAGTGATCTTCATAAAAACGTGAAACAGCAGCAGTTTCATGGCTGGTTTATCAGCTAAAACCCGATGTGTTGTGACACTTATTTAAAGCAGGATTGTTGTGACAACAAAGTAGATTCAGTGGTTTAGAGCAGCAGTGTTATGCAAATAACAGCTGGAACACAAATAGAGTATGTCTGCTGGAAAAGAAAACATATGAAAAAATCAATCATTCCTTAGGAAAAGAGGCATATTTTTATTCCCATTGTTACCAGTCTGGTTTTACGATTACTGATAGGATGTAGTCGGAAACAGCTGCCAAGTATTTCTCAATATTGGACAAGACCAACAATAACAGACTTGTCAAATCCATCTTGGCTAAAAAACCCCAGCCCAGTCTGGATGTCTGAGGTGTGTTTAGTTTGGTGTGTCCCATCCCTGCAGGAGGACAGGACAGAACACCCCAGGTGTGTCCACTGCGGTCACCCAGACACCAAACCTCCGGTCCAACCACAGCCAGGGCAAAAACTCCTGTGCTCCAAAGAGCTCAGCTCACGTGGAACTGGGAAAAAAGTGACCAACCCAGAAACTGTGAGGCAGCACAAGGCAACTCCATCAGCAAACACAGAAGAAAAGGCTCCAGCTGTTTGGGATGGAAGGCACCTTAAAAACCACTTATTTCCACACCTCCCCCTGTCCCAGGCTGCTCCCAGCCCCAATGTCCAGCCTGGCCTTGGGCACTGCCAGGGATCCAGGGGCAGCCACAGCTGCTCTGGGCACCCTGTGCCCGGGCCTGCCCACCCTCCCAGGGAACAATTCCTTCTCAATATCCCATCCATCCCTGCCCTCTGGCAGAGGGAAACCATTCCCTGTGTCCTGGCACTCCAGGTGCAGGACCCTGCACTTGACCTGTTGAATTCACGAGGTTTCCTGCAACACTGACAGACCAGCAAGGTTTCTTGGATTTTATTGACTTCTCTGTGTTCAAGGTCGGACAGGGCTTGGAGCAACTGGTGCAGTGGAAGGTGTCCCTGCCCCAGCAGGGGATGGGATGAGAGGAAAAGAGCTTTAAGACCCCTTCCAAGCCAAACCATTCTGGGATTCCATGAATGACAGAGCAGGGGTGCAGCAGGAGCCAGGAAGGTCCATGCAGGATGACTTCCAGCTGCCCACTGCTCACAGCTGTACAATAATTAGTTGTTTTCCAAATAAGAGAATCTCTTCAAATCCCATTATTTAGTGCTGTGGAATGAAACCACATCTGTGAGTAATATAATCAGTGTGAGAGAGCAGAAAAGCCAGCAAGTTGACAGTTTTGCCTACCAGGGCAAAAGTAAACCTAAACCCCTGAATTTTGGGAAGCTCTTAGGCAATTCCTCCGTTACAGACACACAGCAACCAGAGCAACTTCACTCAGCTTGGACAAGTCCAGGAACTGCAGGTTCCCCAGGGTTT
Organism: Machaerirhynchus nigripectus; assembly: GCA_013397975.1. NCBI lineage: Eukaryota > Metazoa > Chordata > Aves > Passeriformes > Dicruridae > Machaerirhynchus > Machaerirhynchus nigripectus. The sequence continues at coordinate 45,127 of VZRQ01007803.1, read as the reverse complement.
ATTTACTTTGACTGCAACCCCAACTGCTAAATAACCCAATCCTTGGTGGCATCACAAAGAAACTCCTTTCCAACCAACTTTTTCCATGTTCCTTCTCCCTCCTCGAGGACAGGGGTGAACTCCTGTGGAGCAGCATCTCGGGGTAGAAGTCAGCAAACAAGCAGTGAAAGTTTACGTATGTGCAGAACCAGGACACATTCTTCATGTTTATTGGTGTGACAGCCCTGAACCAGATGCACTGAACCTCACACCATGTGCTCCACAACTATAACAACTTCAGGATCAGCTTTTCCATCAGGACAAAGCCCAGGATGCAGGGAGCAGCAGAAAGCCATCAATAACCCTCCGAGCTCTCACCAAGTCGAACTAAGCCTTATAGATGGAACCTTGAGTGACTGCCACTCCTATTTGCAGCCTGGTTTATCATATTCATTGGGCAGCAACATTTAAGGGGTTTATTTTTATAAAAGAATGAAGCTGCAGGACATAAATCCACATCCATATGCACTTGGGTTGGGATGCTGCAGGATGAAGGTCACTGACAGATGTACAACGCACACTCCTCTGTCCAGATACTGATTTTGTTATTTAGGCAGGATAGCAGGAGAAATTTCCCCACAGAAAGGGTTGTCAAGCATTGGAACAGGCTGGCAAGGGAAGTGGTGGAGTCACCACCCCTGGAAGCGCTCCAGAAACACGTGGATGTGGCACTTCAGGACATGGGTTAGTGGTGAACACACTGGTGGTGCTGGTTGGACACTTCCCCATCCCTGGCAGTGCCCAAGGCCAGGCTGGACATTGGGGCTTGGAGCAGCCTGGGACAGTGGGAGGTGTCCCTGCCACGGCAGGGGTGGCACTGGGTGGGCTTTAAGTTCCCTTCCAACCCAAACCATTGATGATTTATAAAAAATTTGAAGAATTCTGATCAGCTCCTGCATCAACCTCACCTTCATTCTCCCTTTCCACTTTCATACCTACAAATCTGTGCCAAAATACCTTGTAATTTTGATATTAGGTAGAAAAAAATGGGACTTTTAGAGAGGAAACATCTCCTGCCACCTTCTGGAGTTTTCCCAAAGAAATAAAATTGTAGATGCAGCATTTTTAAGTTTACCTCACCCGACTGCTAAATACAGAAAACTGGAAGATTGTAATTTTGTTTGAATTTGCACTAACCAGCTTTCACACTACAGTAAATAATCCAAGTATTTCTATGTTCTACTGCTTCTAACCCCGAGAAAAAACTCCACTGGACATTGGCCTGACATCCTAGAATCCAATTCATATCCATAATGACGAATAGATAAATAAAATAGGCAGAGAAATCTTGAACCATTGATGATTTATAAAAAAAAAGAAAATATCTGTAGCAAAGATAGAAAGATTTGTAGAAAGATTCCCATGCTCCACGTTCTCCCAGAAAACAAGGAGTGTTTTCCAGAAGAGTCCAGAGAGCACACCAGGTTTTTCCTTTCAGTATTATGGAGCACTGAACCCTTCCCATCAGAGCCCTATCTCGGATGGATCTCCCCTCCACAGGTTTTTCCATTTCCTTCACTCTGCTTCAACAACATAAACCCGCTGCACCAATATCAAAATATTAACAATAATCCCCTCTGCATCTGATTTAACGGGGGATTTCCATTAGGCTACAGCATGGAAGTCCTCAGGAATTTTTTTTTTCCCCCTCAAATATTTCTGAGAATCAAGGCAAAAATAACATATTCGGTTGGCAAATCGAATGGGGCCTCACACACCCTGCAATTGGATTTTTTTTTTAAACCAAGAGAGTCCTGCATTAATCAGGGAGATGTCCCAGTTCCTCCAAGAAAGGGGTCTCTGGATCCTTTTCAGATTAACAGGAAGTGTTAACTGAGCTACCTGTGAATGGAAGTACAACCAGCAGCAGGAAATTGCATCACAATTCTTGCCCCTATTTCCCCTGCCTTCCCTCAGACCCCAAAATGGCCCAATTTCCACCATTTCTAGCCCAGCCACCGCTGCACATGTGGGAATGCTCCGTTCAGTTCTTCCCCACCACAAAAGTCACTTCAGTGGAACTGCAGAACCCACCCAGGTGCCACAGGAGGTTTTCCACCCAACGCTGCTCCCGTGCTGGGCTAGGAGGTAACCACACATCAGCTTCAGCACCAAAACTGCTCTCAGAGGACCCCAAATGGCACAAATCAGTGGGATTTTTAGCCACGAAACCCGAGTGTCTGAAGGCATTTATCCAACAAGATCACTACCTGCAGGTGATTCCCTCGGAGGTGTGACCAAGCACCACCTTGTTCATTTACCTCCCATTCTTCACGAATTTATCCCAAAAACTTCATCACTTCAAGCCCCGACACTTGCACTAACAAACGAGCTACGATTCACAAACACCTGCCCTGGTTTGATGGTGCCATAGAATATCAGGGACTCTCCAAAAAGCAATTCCAGGAATTTGCTGAGCTTGAGGATGATCAATAAATGCCAGGGAAGCTGCTTCTTCATCCTAATTACAGCAAACAAAACACCAGTCCTGAACTCTTATTTAAGAGTCCTTCTTTTGAGTAGCACCGTGTTCTCAAACCTGCTTGCTATTGAGCCAAGTTTTGAATTAAAATTCAATCAAAGCTTCAAATATTGGACTTAAATTTAAGGGGAACACTTCAGAGTTTGGCAATTTGCTGCCTCATTTCAGTCACCCTTCCTGATGCAGTAAGTTTGCATCCTTCTCCTAACAAAATCCTTACCAAATCCCATCAGTCGAGGCAAAAATGCATCATAAACCAATGTTTGCAAAATGATTTAGTGTCAGAAAGCTGCTGCCATCCCACTGACAAGGCTGCCCATGCCAGTGGGCCACCCATCCAAGGATTTCACTGAATTATAGTTCTCTCAACATCTCCTTAATAGTTTAAAACTTCCTGGATTTGTTTTACTGGGTTCTGCCTGTTTATTTAAAAGGAAACAATCCATTGTAGGTTAAGAATATGGGAAAAGGTATTAATAGTAAAGGCAATGTATTTCTGCACATATAGTGCAGGGTGGGGGGTGAGTTTCCAACCTTATGGGGCTTGTCTTAGAGGAAAAAGCCATTTTTTAGTGTTTCAAAGCAGAGAAAGATTTAAGGACTGTGAATAGAACACAGGATCCATGCAACCAGAACAATCTAACAACCTACTCCTGTTAATATCTCGATTAATCAGCTATATTTTCACCTTACAAAAGCCACTGTTTGAAGAGAACAAAGAGTTTATGTACCACAAATTGTTTTACTGCAGGGAAGAAAGGAGGGGAGAGTTAGGTGGCTGTTTCATACCAAAAATAGTTTAATACACTGGAATATCAGTATCACTTTGCTACACTGGAATAAAAGTTAGAGAGAATGAAAAACATTTAATTCTCAGTCTTTTGCTCATTGTGAAAGGTTTGATTTCTAAGCTAAAACACAAACTTTTCTAAAAGCTCCTCCCCCCTCATAAAAAAAAGGAGTCCAAAGATTATTTCCAACTAAATAGAATGGTGTGAGCTCCAAAGAAATACGTGGCTGTGGCTGCTCCATCCCAGCAGTGCCCAAGGCCAGGCTGGACAGGGCTTGGAGCAGCCTGGGACAGTGGGAGGTGTCCCTGCCATGGCAGGGGTGGCACTGGGTGGAGGTTAAGGTCCCCTCCAACCCAAACCAGCCTGGGGTTCTATGATAAGGATGCCCTGATCCAAACGGGTCCCTGAAGGTTTGACATCTTATTCTGGACAGATGAAGATGTGAGAAAAGTTGTCCAGAAAGCCAGGAAGCTTCTTGTCCAAAAACCACAAAGGATGGCTGCTGGCCTCTGCAACCCACAGGGAACTCTGAGCGACATCACTCGCTCCTTAAAGAAAAACAATTTCTGAAGCAGGTAATGCACAATTCCAGTATCACTACACTCACACTTCACTCACAGCATCCTTCAGAAACATGGGACACTGTTCCTCCAAAGAAAGCCAAGTGCCTCACAGGTTTTAAATTAAAGCAAAAGCTATTTTTTAAGGAAAAGAAGGTGTTGCAGTCATTGCTTCAATTCAAGAAGGAAGTCTTATAGCAAAACAACCCTCGTAGTTGTTTTGATGTAATTCTAATTTGATGTAATTCTGTCAATACAACCTGCTAAAAATAACTTTTAAAATTACCTTTTGTGTTCTAAAATACAAGTCCTTTATATCCTGCATCAGGTTCCTGTGAACTAAACCACCCCTGACCTGGACACAAGACACCTCTTCCCCCTCCACAACCACCGTCTCTGCTGGGTGTGTTTCTTCTTCCTACAGCACCCAAAACAAACTTCCAGCTTTCCAGAATAAAGCACTGGAGATCCAGGTCCATGGAATTCTGTCCTTGCTGCAAGAGGGGTGAACACCCCCCCAGCTGAGCAGCAGGGCTGAAATCCTGCTAAGGCTCTCCAACAAAAGCTGCACTGAAACCCTGCAGTGCTCTCCTGGCATCTCACTGCTCCTCTGAGCAAATCTAACCCTGCTTAAGCCAAACCCCTAACTTCACAGGGTATGAAAACAAAACCTCCTCATTTCCCGGCTTGGGGAGGTTTGGAAAGGAAATGTCAGGCAGACTGGAAGCAAATCCAGGGTTAGTTTGGGGTGATGCAATTTCTTTACCTTTCGAAGAAGTAATCCCATAAAAAATGTGAAGGTACAGAATCAAGCTGCATATTCTGAACATATACAAATATCCACTGGCATAAACACTCAAGATCAGTCCCCCTCTTCCCTTATCCGAAGGCCCACTTCACACAAGCTCCCGAAAAACCAGGGGGATACACATTCACGCGGAGCAACATTTGCTTTCTACGGCATTTAAAAAGTCTTCGACGAGAGCAAACACGTAATTCTTTATTAAACAATCAAAGACAACAAAAGCAAGTTTCTGTTGTCCCATCGCATTATCCTACTAATCCTCTTTGGATGGCAACCAAGAGCCCCCGAAATGCCAAGCTAGGGAAGTGCCTTTCCAAGCAGTGGTCGCCTCTGGCTCTTTGGCTGCGCCTTCAGTCGCGCGCTTTGGCAGACGGGAGCAACGACAAATCCCCAGCACCCAGGGCTCTGCCTGACTGCTTTATTTCACTGGAAGGGCACTTTAATTGTAATAAACCCATTTTAACTCCTCTGGAAGGGGCAGGTGGGTTACTGCTCCTGCATTCCAGACTCGACGAGTGCTGTTTGCAGCTCCATCCGCTGCTCGTGCCAAGCCTGGACTGGAGCCGGCGTCAGCAGGTACTTGAGCACCAGACCCCAGCGGGCTGTTAAACAGGAATTCTGATGGATTGTTTCCTCCAATACTTCTCCAAAAACAAGTAAACACATCCTGCATCTTCCCCCAGCTATTACTTACACAGGAAATTTAAATGGGATGCAAGCGCAGCAGCCACGTGGCACTTAAACCATAGACACCATAAAAAACCATACATATATATATATAAATTAGAATATTGATGTCATTTTATATCAATAGCATGAAGCAAAGATTAACATTTGATCATCTTTGAGGTGTTTCCCAACCCAAACAATTCTCTGCTTCTATTTACACACAGCACAGAAGTAGAATGACATCAAGAAGTGTGGTGTTAATTGGTTGTAAAAATTACTGATCATGGTGAAGACACAGAGTTATTCAGGGTACCTCTTTAAACTATGGGCTGCCAAGGGATATTATAATTAATTAAGAGTCAAACTGGGTAAGAAATGGAGCACCAAGAGGAGGGAAAGTGGACAGGACAGGGCCAGATATTCCTGGAATAATCGAATTATGGCAACAGATGTGTACACCCCGTTAGTGGGCACCTACAAATCCCACCAGGGACCAGCCCGAAAGCCACGTGTCCTGGTGTAACTTCCAAGGGCTGTGGAAGCACGTTGGCCCTCTTATCCTACCAAGGACCTGCCACAGGGATTAAGTCCCTCTGCTCCTCATTTCTGAAGCTGGAAATCATGGTGGAAGGTTCAGTTAGAAGCACTACAAAGCAATGTTATACTTTGCTAAGTTGTTCAGTGTTTTAACATTCAGTCAGAGAGAATAAAACATTGATTTTTTTACACTTATATGTTTTAAAAAGTAATTAAGGAACCTGCTTCCAAACAAAAAAGAAACAAATATATTAAAGAATCAAAAATGAGGAGTCTTGTCTCTTAACCATTAGAGGGTCCCCAAAATTACTATTTAGTTGTTACTGGGTTAAGTTTTAACAAGTCTCTTTCAACTCAGGGTATTCTATGATTCTTCTATAAAGTCTCATGAACAGGAAAAATCATGATGCAGTTGGCTGAATCTTCCAGATGTGTTCACTTCAAGAATTGAATTCAAGGTGTTAGCTATGTATTTAGTTATCTGTATAGAGTTATAATTCCCTCTGTACTGTGTCCAGTTCTGGGTCCCTCAGGACAAGAAGGACACGGAGGGGCTGGAGCGTGTCCAGGGCAGGGAACGGAGCTGGGAAGGGGCTGGAGCCCCAGGAGCGGCTGAGGGAGCTGGGAAAGGGGCTCAGCCTGGAGAAAAGGAGGCTCAGGGGGGCCCTTGTGGCTCTGCACAAGTCCCTGACAGGAGGGGGCAGCCGGGGGAGTCGGGCTCTGCTCCCAGGGAACAGGGACAGGAGGAGAGGGAACGGCCTCAGGCTGGGCCAGGGGAGGCTCAGGTTGGACAGCAGCAGGAATTTCCCCATGGAAAGGGTGCTCAGGCCTTGGCAGGGGCTGCCCAGGGAGGTTCGGAGTGCCCATCCCTGGAGGTGTCCCGGGAAGGGCTGGAGGTGGCACTGAGTGCTCTGGGCTGGGGACAAGGTGGGGATGGGGCACGGCTTGGGCTCGATGGGCTGGGAGGGCTTTTCCAGCCTCAGGGATTCTGGAATTTGAAGATCCACTCCTTAAAAACCATCGAGGTCCTTGCTGGAAGAGTGTGTTTACACTTTTCCATAAGAGGCTGCACTTTGAGGCACAGAGAAATACAAAATTAACTGCCCAAATCAGCAGTTATGAATCACCTGATATAAATGCACACAAACACAGAGACTGGAGTGCTCGGCTCTAACAGGCTCAGCTTGGATGTAAATACATGGAAACTACTCCAATACAAGCAAAACAGATGAAATTTTAATCAAATGAGCCTCCTATCAGGTTCAGGGGAACTGAAAATGGGCTAAAAATGAAAAAAAAAAAAACAAACAAAAAACCAACCCAGCAGAAGAATGACTTTAATATTGGGTAACATTTCAAGTTTTTATCACCTAAATCCACAAAATTCCTGATCTGCCCCTGCTTGTCTTCTCTGCAGAGCTGGAGTCAGGACCAGCTAAATAAAAGATAATGCAACTAGGCATAACACAATAAAAGATATTACCTTCCCAATGCATTATTGCTGCCAATTATAAGAATCACTTCAACTTAATTTCAAAGGCACAATCACCCTCAACTGTAACAGTCTCTTTTTTAAATTTCAAACAGTATTACATTAAGGCAATAACTCACCTTCCAGCTATAATATCAGTCTCCCTTATTGCAAAAATACATTTCATAAATACTTCTCATCGACAAGTCAAGCTAATTCAGGTTAATTTTATTGTATTTTGGTGCTATCTCACATTTGTGTGCAATTACCTTTATCATTTTATTGCCGTGCCAGAAAGTAATCAGAACAATTATTTGAAAAGGGAGGGGTGTAAATTCTAAATCACACTTGCTGGCATTTTTGATAAAATAGCAGCTTTATCTCAGGAAGTGGCAGGGACATGGGATAAATCATGCATCAGTCAAGTGTAGCTGACCCCCAAGTGCATTGCACAATATCAGGAGTGCTTCAAAAGAAACTTTCCTATATAATCCATCATTCTTTATAATACCAAAATAGCTCTACCTGAAGAGCAGGAGCTGGAGAATAATAACAAAATAAATCTAAGCAATATGAACAAAACCATTAATAGTGCTCCTTAAGCTGAAGGAGAGTCAGGAATCTGAGTTGTGTGCAAGGAAAAGAATTCCACTGAAATTTCTGAAGTCAGCAGAGCAGCAAAATGTGTATCAGGAATTCACTAAAAACACAAAATAGGGGGAAATAAATACGCACAGGAGAGGTGCTGAGAAGACTTGTGTTAAAAATACAAGACTACAGTCTTGGCACACACACATCTGGATTCCCTATAGTTTTCCATCCCTGCTTGATTCAGGATAAGGGTTTTGCTATTAACAGAGCAAAGCATCAGGGTTAGTACAAGAATCTATCTAAAAGTTTAAGTTTAATCCAGAGAGGAACACAATGACTTTGAGAACCTCCTAACGAAACGCAAAAATCGCCACATTGTCATAAAAACACCAAACCCCCCCAAAAACTCCTAAACATGGACACATCCTGGGGTTTGGTCACCTAGAGAGCCCCAACCACCTCGCAGGCAAACCCAAACCCAAAACTCATCTGTGGTCACTCTCAGGGACGGAGCGGGAGAGCCGGGCAGTGATGATGGGACACCCCCACGGCTGCTGCCTGCTCCCCCAAGGCAGCCCTCAGCACCCTGCTGAGAACCTGCTCAGCACCCTGCTGAGAACCTGCTCAGCACCCTGCACAGCTGGGAACTGACTCCTGCAGAGCCCAGGGCCGGGCTCAGGCTGCGTGCCAGCCCGACGTGGGGCCGTGCAAACTGCAAACACACGGAGAGCAGCCCGAAAATCACCAATTACATCGGGACATGAATAATTAATATGCAGCCAGAGCACGGGGAAGTGTCTGCACAGTCCCCACAGCGGAGTTGGGAGTGTTCTACCTCAAACCTTCTGTCTTCCCACGTATCAAAAGGGGAAAACTCCCCTAACAGCTCCAGCTGCACCTTTCAACTCCACGTGAGAGTGGGGGAAATGAAAAGGTTAGATAATAAATTATTAGTTTCATGTCACTTGCCAGCTGTATCACACCTAGCCTGGAATGAGAGGGAACCAGGGATTCTTCCTATCAAGTATTTCTCTGCTGAAAGGTGTTTGCAACTGGAAGATGCATAAATATCACTAAAGAGATGATTGTTCCAAAGAAAAAAGTGAAGCAAGAATTTATTTACCTGGATTTCTTCCTCAGCCATTCCGTTTTATAAAACAAAACCGATTTGCTTTTATGGAAGAGAGGTAAACAACACAAAACAGCAAAATACTCCTTTCCTCAGCCACATGACATTATGTAAAACAGATTAAAACCACAAGAGATGCCACTATTAAGACATTTAGAGCAGTGATAGAAGTTGCCAACAGGAATAGTCAGGAATGCAGCTGTGATTGCACCAGAAATGTTTTCCTAGAGGAGCATCGCTAATGTTACAAAAATAGAAATTCCACACAAAAAAAAAGGGTATTTGTGTCTTCAAAGTTCATTTCAGCTATTTCAGGGAGAGAGTTACAGGCTAAAAACGTGTTGGTGCCCTTCCTTCAGCAGGGTAAATTGCCTGAATATTTGGATAAACATCCAGGTTCCCTTGTTTTATTATAATGCCACTGACCTACACTTAGATCACTGAAGCACCAAGCCCCAAAATTAAGCCTGTTTTTCAGGGAGGTGTTTGTTATTAGGGAATGGAAACAGCCACAAAACTGAGAGAGCAGCTCTGTCCTGTTATTTATGCTCTGTGGCAGATGGATACGTGCTGGGGAAAGGTCCACTGATGCCTGTTACCAACCATGACAGAGCTACAGAGATTTACAGCGCAGCATCAATCTTGTCAACCGGGTTCCTAATCCTGACTGCTGGGCACCGGGGAAAACACAAACTACGTTACGTGAACTCTTTTGTCCTGCTGGACTTCCAGGGGACACCTCCACGCAAAGGGACTGCACTGCAAACTTACTTTTGGAACGAGCCTCGATGCCATCGTGGAAGAAAAGGCTCCACCTGGAAGGAAAGACAAAAAAAAAAAAAAAAAAAAAATTCCCAGTTAGATTTATGAAATTTGAATTCCACAGGGAGAGCTGAATATGCAGAGTATCGCTTCTCCTATAACCACCTCTGCGTCAGTTTCTAAATGAGATTAAAGTTTCAGTACACAGGATTTCCAAAGGGAGTTTGTTTTTTTTTTACAAACAACATGGAATTTTAATGTTAAGTCACCCACTCGACATGAGTCAAACAAAAAAAATCAACAGATGGCACACTGAAGAGTTCTTCCACAACAAGCACTGCACAACTCTGATATTTGGAATAAGAATGCCTCAAAAGATAAAAGTATTAATTGAATAATTTTTTTACAGGCTGTCATGCACTTCTAAGTGACTGAGTAAAATAAAGAGCCTTTTGTAATTTAGGAAATGCCACATTTTAAGGCATGAAAGTGATTTTAAAGCAAGTGATTGTGATACAGTCTGGGTTTAAAAGCACAGATTTCACACCATTGAGTACCTGAAACATTTTAACTTCAATTATTATAATTCTAGCCTTTAACATTATTTATATAATTAAGAAATACAGCTAGTTCCTTGCTGCTCTCCCCCTGGAAATAAAGGATATTTCTTATTTCTCTGGCATTTAGCTCCCCCCTCTATGTTTTTTTTTCGTGCCACTTAGCTGAGATCACTCTTTGAAAGATGTGGTAGAAACACTGTATTTTTTAAAATCAGGGATATCACGTGCCAAAGCTCAGCTTCAGAATCCTGCCTCACCGCCAGCCTCCACGGGAACTGCTCCTCTTAAATCAGGGAACTCGCTACTCCGTGGGCAGGGATAACTGTACCCACTTCAGGAATGAAAAATGGCTTCAAAATGAAATTATGTGAACATCCCAGGCTCTCCAAGACCCCTCTCCAACAGAAAAGTCCAAGGCACTGACAGAACACACTTCCCAGCCACTTAAAAGAAAACAACATTTAATCTTAATATTGCATCTTCCTCATTTGAACTGTTTGAAATTAAGAGGAATAATTAGTATTTTAACTACAGCAACAAGGCAGGCACTGCAAAGAGAACTCACTGCGTTTTTAAATGCAGGTCAGGCAGATGAGCAATCTAACAGTACTACTTAAAATAATCTGTGATAGAGCTAAAAATAAAATAGTAATTTATTTCTATCATCAGTTCAGAGCTGTGTCTTTCAAAAGCACCCAGAAACGCTCAGGTTTTTTAGATCTTCCTGAAGGGTAAAGCTGAAATTTTTGCCTCAATAATCAGATTTATCCAGAAGCTCATTGCAAACCCTGGCTGAGCTCCATCTGCTCACCCAACAAGGCTTTCCTTGGCTGACAAGAACCTGGGCAAAACCGGTGATGTCCAAACCGTGGTGGTTAAAAGACCTATGACCTGAAGCCAGACTGAGGAAAACCAAACAAAACCCCAGGAAAGTCCAAACCATCACTCCAAAATGCACCTCAACCTCGCACAGAGTGTCATTTTGGAGGAGGTCAGTATTTCTCACGGAGCTGGAGGGTTCTCCTGAGGCTGACTTTGAAGGCAAGAAGTCCAAACCTCCTTGGAGCAACACACGCTGGCCAAATCCAGTGATACCATCTCCATGGTGTGGAGGCTGAGACAGCAGAACCAGACCTCAAAAACCTGAAACCTTCACGCCATCAATTGCTTCACCAAAAAGGGAAAGTCCCTCCTGTACTTGCAGAGTGGGGTAAGCTGAAGGGATTGATGAGTAGCACAGAAGAAAAACCAAACCAGAGTAATTTGTCAACACCCTCACTAGCTCAGAGCTGCCTGAGAAGGACCAGGGATGTCCATCTCCCACCTCTCCTGCCTCAGCCCACCTTGGCCGTTCCAGCAAGATGTTCCTAAGTCCCCCACAACCTCTGCCCCCACCCAGGAGCTGTGCTGAGGGAGCAGGATGCTCCCGAGACACCTGGAAGATACACAAACACCTGCAGGTGCTGAACAGTGCAGGAAGCAAATACATCACATCCCACTCTGGGAGCATTCCAAACCTCTGGATACGCCAACAGACCAAAAACATAAAGAAAAGTCAGAGGTGACATCAAAATTAGACCCTGGAAGGGCAGGAAGCTTTTTAGCCATGTTTTACTGATGATCTAGAACAGAAGTCCTTGGGCTTTGAGATACTTCCCTGCCTTTTTTCCCACAGGGCTGCAGCCTGACGAGTACACGTGATGGCACTAAGAACTCTGATTAATAAAAGGTATTTTTTCTCAGTTCATCAACTTTTAAACACGAAAGGAAGATTCTCCTTGAAGCCCAAGTCCTCGGGATCCTCAACAGAACACTCTGGATCAGCACCAAAATTAAAATCCAGCCCATTACACCAAGTGACTATACGAACAAAATTCCATATGAAAACATTTAAAGTACATTAGATTTTTGGTCAAGATGAAAGCCTGCAAAAAAAAAAGAAAAAAAAAAATCCAGCAATCTATTCTAATTGGGTTCCCATGGTAACTGTACAATTGGGTTTTTCAGTATAACATCCCAAAGGCCCAATGCACACTTGTAAAATATACTTCAAACAGCCGGAATTGTTTTTACATTACAGCACTCCCAGGAAGATCAATTACTATACATCCCCACCCTAACTATTAGTGGCAGGAGATGTTAACACTATTGGCCATATTAACATAAGTCATGTAAAAAATCCCACATATCACCATCATTATATAAAACTAATTACACACTTCAGATTCATCAAACACGTTCCGAGTAATAAACCAATACCAGTCTTGTCACCAGATCATGTTTACTGAATGTAAGAAATCAACCCCAAATATATGCCAAGCCATTTTTGCTTCTCATATTGATCCCAAGGATAAACAGAATCAATCATTAATAATTACATTATAAGATGACCCAGAGGGTTAATCATATTCTTAGAAAGTCTTGCTATGGAATCAAATATAATGGCACAAAAAGGCAACTGAAAAGCATTTAAATCCAGGGCCAGCTGCATTAAAAACAATATAAAATAAAGTACATTACACTCATGCAATCAGTAAAAAGAGTACTATTGGCATGTTTTAAAAAAAATAATAAAACAACCATTTTTTACTTCCTGGGAGGGTGGGGAGGCCCTGGCACAGGGTGCCCAGAGAAGCTGTGGCTGCCTGTGGATCCCTGGAAGTGTCCAAGGCCAGGCTGGACAGAGCTTGGCACAGCCTGATCTAGAGGAAGGTGTGGGAACAGACATTCTTTAAGGTCCCTTCCAACCCAAATCATTCTGGGATTCTGTGATTTATTGGAAAAGTTTGTTTCAGATGAAGCACTTTGCCTTGCTGGACCTCACCTCAATTTCACCTTCTTAAAGCACAACCCTGGCCACAGACCCAGATTTTACTTCCATCCCACTGCCTGAACCTCAAAGTTAAAAGGAAATGACGATCCAGGCCAACTAAGCTGGATTCAAAACCAATTAATTCCTTTCTATTGCAGAAAAATTAAAAACCAAACAACCCCAAACCAACAACTGTGGCCAGCTTGAATAAATTCCATCAACCAGAAATCTTCCTATTGCCTGAAGTCAGCCAAGAACCAGAAGTGTTTGTGGTGTCACGAGGAGACCATGCAAGGGGTTTCTTTCCCTTTTGCCCCCACCCTTCCCGCTACGTCACATCTCCTCATCCTTAAATCCAGCAGAGCCCAGTGAAGGGAATATGAAGTTGTGGGAATTGTTTCTCCAGGACACAGGTGACAGCAGCAGTGTCCTGTCCCCACCACCAGCCCACAGCTGCCAAGGCAGGCTCGTGCTGCCCATGTACTGCCAGATGCTGAACATGCATCTGCTGGTTTTATTATGTGGAACAGAAAAATTAATCTTTTAACAGGGCCTTAAGTATACTTTAGGTGTTTATTAAAAAGTGTAACTAATTAACAGACCTTCTGCACACTTGAATGTACAAACAAGCCAAGATAAGAGCGTTGTTTGCCTTGTGCTGACTGATCTAAAGCACTCAGATAATTTCAGTGCTCCTGCTGACGATTATGCAGCAGCAGCATGGACAAGACAGCACTAATTTTTGCTATCTGCTAACGCAGGGTTACCTGGAGGGACCTAAATCTGCACGTGGAGCATGGAGATGGCAGGATCCACACAATAAAACACCTCTGACTCCAGTGGGCTGGGCTAACACATACACAGAAACACTGATTGCATGCATCCGCACTGAAAGGTGGCACCTGTATCAAAATGAAAAGCTAAGATGCAGCCATCAGAGCAAAACTCAGATTATTATTTACTCCCCACTGCCAAGCTGCTCAAGACTCCAGGCTCTTGGTCAATGCTGCTATTTTAATATTCAATTCCTATTTCACTCAAAAAGCAGAGGAGAAGACAGAACGTTTGTTTTAATGAACTCCCCTCTTCTTCTTTGCCATTAAAGGTGATTCGTTCAGGTGTTTATAATTAATCACCCTCAGAACCTCAGCTGCATGTCCGAGCTTTACAAGTGACTTGAAAAGATACCTGAAATTATCAGTATCATTTAATCTGGCCCAGTGTAAACTGCCAGCAGATAGTCCTGACAGCCAGCAGCACATGGCACTTTAGCTCTGCTCATACAAAGCAGTAAATCGAGAAACGACTCAAAACAGGATTGGTAGAAAGCATCAAAATAGAGACATATTCCAAATAAATTTTACAATTACTCAACTTCATTAAAATCCAAACCCACACAAGCTTTACTGGCATTCAAATACATTTCAAGCAGTTGCCTGGGCCACAAGCAGCTCAGTTTTAAAACTGCATTTTGTGTTTATGAAAAATACTTCAGCACAGGTTTGGTGTCACAGTTTGGTTGTTCCTCCAGCTGTGGTTTAACTCCTGCTGGCCCAAGCACACCTGTGCTGGGTGGTAATGTCAGAAATACAGGTGACTAAATTTAACACAGGTTTTTCTTCCATTAGGAAGATTTTACCCATTATAACCTCAGATAAATAAGCACCATTACCATACATTCCCAGCTATCAGTAGAGGGAGGAAATTCGGGTCTGGAATTCTGCTGTAAGGACACCAAGCCTTTCACTTCTTAATTACAGCATTAATGGAATTAAAGCTCCCAAACCCACCCAAAAAAAAAACCACGCCGAAACCTGTCACTACCTAAAAGATTCCAAACCTCCCGAAATTAAAACTTTATCCTCCATTTTCCCATTAGTTACACTCTCCTCACCAGTCCAGATATCTTATGAACACTGGGTAAACGAGAGAATTGCACAATCCGTCAATAAAATAAACGTATTTTCAACTCCTGTCCAGATGACTCAAGTTGTCAGTAAAAACTGCCACCAGCGCTGCGCTTGCAGAAAAATGTCCATAAATGCATTATTGCGACTGGCAGATCGATGTCCATAATAAAAACAAATAGAGTTAACAAGTGCTGGCTCCTCCGAGTTATGCCACGGCTGGGATGTGTTTCCAGCTTCCCCGACAACTTCTGGGAACGGGCGGCGCAGTGAGAGGCACCTGCTGACTGCTCCAGCACCACGAGCAGGGAGCCTCCTGATGCAGGAAATCTCTGAAGTATTAAGAGGGAATATTAAAGCTTTCAGGATGGATTGACAAGTTTCACACGTCCAGAATTTGATGAGAGAACAGAGCCCCTGCTC
The DNA here is from genome assembly GCA_013397975.1 of Machaerirhynchus nigripectus. Taxonomy (NCBI): domain Eukaryota; kingdom Metazoa; phylum Chordata; class Aves; order Passeriformes; family Dicruridae; genus Machaerirhynchus; species Machaerirhynchus nigripectus. The sequence goes on along the minus strand of VZRQ01007803.1, from coordinate 29,589 downwards.
AAAAGGCTGAACCACCTGCCTATCATCATGCTGGGCAGGAATTGTTCCCTGGGAGGGTGGGCAGGCCCTGGCACAGGGTGCCCAGAGCAGCTGTGGCTGCCCCTGGATCCCTGGCAGTGCCCAAGGCCAGGCTGGACATTGGGGCTGGGAGCAGCCTGGGACAGTGGGAGGTGTCCCTGCCATGGCAGGGGTGGCACTGGATGGGCTTCGAGGTCCCTTCCAGCCCAAACCATTCTCTGATACTGCTGTGTGAACTATGAAATGAGAGATGTGAGCAACTCCCAAGCAGAAAGGCTTTTTCTTTCAGAAATTAAGCGTAATTTAGGTCAGCAGTGTCCCAGGCAGAACAGCTGACCTTTCTGGAGGCTGCTGTTTAATTTTAAACACCCCAACACACCTGGACCCACAATTCGTTCCCATGAAGCTCTTGCAGCACCAACACCTGAACAACCACCCTGCTGAAGCCACCTTGCAGCCACCACAGGTGAGGATGTCACCAGCGGTGGAGGACAAGGCTGACAGGGAATTATGCACTGCCAGACCAGCCAGCAGCCTGAGGGTTAATTCACAAGCATCAGCTGTTCTCACTCCTCCAAAACCCTGATTGTATAGGAAAAAACCCACTACAAAAACAGCCACCCACGTCCTTGACATGTCCTCCTTTGGGACTTTGGCATTACTGCTTCTCCTAAGTGTTTCCCCTGTCACCAGTCAGTGTAACCAGAACTGCCCAGGTGCAGCCTTGCCACTTTCCCAGAACAAACTTCCTGCTTTTCCTGCACGAGTCCTTAACTCAGCCACTAGGGCAACCCCAGGAACCCTCCCAAAGGGCAGGAGCTTCTCCTCCAGGCTCGGATCCCCTCAGTGATGCCATTAACTGATCCTCTACATACGTGAAGCATTAAACTGCGCTGACAAGTTAATTACGGAGTTATCAAGAGGTAAAGTAGCCACGGTAACACAAGTTGCACTCTTAAGTACAACAGTTTCCTATAGAGCTTCTGTTCAGTTGCTGGAGTAATTGGTGTAATTAACTTGTCATGGGCCAGAATGCAGATAGGAATTGTTAAAGCTGCCCCACAAGCTCACACAGCCACATCTTTTTCCTGCTGAAACTTGAAGATTTTGGTGGAAGTGTCCATATTCGGGACATTTCTGTTTGGAAACAAAGCGAAGAAAATTTTCACCGGGAGAAATTATGCCAAAGACTGATAACACTCACAAGAAAATGATGTTTTTACAAGCTTCCCACACTGAAGGGGTGGGGTTTTGCCCCAGAAAGAATAAGCCCACATCCCCAATTTTTGTCCCCAGTGCAACAGGGAGACAGGCAGTGCTTGGAAGCCAAAACCTCCAGCAGGTTCACAAAGGAGCTCTGCCATTGCAACAGACCCCTGCAGATGATGACCCTCGTGCAGGGCGAGCACAAGCCTGGACACAAAAGGTTGCTGAGAAAAGACTGTCACAGCCTCAGTGTAATGCACCCAGTATATAAAACTGAGATTTTTCAAAGTGGAACACCACAGAGACTGCACCTCACCATTCAGTTAAGAGCTCCACTCCGCAAAAATAAGATACACACCACCAAAAACAAGGTTTATTTGGGAGGGGCAAATAAATTCAATAGTTCTTCACATTTACTGTGCTTTAAAAGCTGCATGCAGTTACAGTATTGTAATTATTTTAAAACACCTGCAGAGCTTGGCTTTTACATCAGTGGTGAAAGGATATTTTAACCTTAATTTGTGTATTACAGAGTGGGTCAGGGTGGGAGGGACCACAGCGGGTCATGCGGTCCCACCTCCCTGCTCCAGCAGGTCCATCCCCGAGCACATGGCACAGGACGGCGCTCAGATCCTTCTGGAATATTCCCAGTGAGGGACACGCCACAACCACTCTGGGCAAGCTTTGGGGCAATTATTTTGGTGCAGTTTCGTGCTGACCTGCCCAGAGCACGTCCAGCAGCACTGCCACCCGCGCAGCCCCGCACTGCTGCACGCACAGCCGCGCCCGGACCGTCCGGTAATGTCCCCGGGGAGGGACCTCCGGCCCTGCCCGGAGCAATTATCACTGGGGGGACACCTAGGAAACCTGCTGCGCCCCCAGGCCGCTGCCATCCATCCCCCCCCTCCCACAGTACTCCAAGGAAAACCAACACGTTTCCGCAGGCCGGGCTCCCCCGCAGCCCCAGACCCGCCGGGTCTGCGCTCCCCGGGCTCTGCGGGCTCCCGGAGCGGGGGCTGAGCAGCCCCCGGCCCGCACGCTGGGACCGCTCCCCCCGCTGCCATGCCCACCCTGCGGGCCGCTCCCTGGCTCTCCCTGTGAGTCCTGGCGGTCTCTGGCTGTCCCTGGAGCTCTGTGGCTGTCCCTGGATGTCCCTGGCGCTCGGGCTCCCAGCACACCTGCCCGCGCCCGGGGATGGCCGCGGCCGCTCCGCACAGGCCGCGCTGCCGGGGCGGGGCCGGGGCCGCCCGGAAGCCGCAGCCGAGCGGGGGAAGGGAAGGAGGGCAGAGCCGGGGAGTTCCAGGCAGAGCTGCGGGGGAGATCCAGGAAAAGCCTGGGCCCTGCTCCCCGCTCGTGTGGCCGGAGCGGAGGGGGCGAATCGCCGCCCGTGGAGCCCGCCTGGGGCTGCCCGGCCGGCGCGGCTGGGCCGGGTCACACGCGTGGGAGAAACGCGGAGTTGTGTAAAAATCCATCCCAAACCAGCGATCTGTGCGCGCTGACAGAGCTGGGACTGCTCACGGGGAGTAGAGAAGGCCGGCCCTTGGCAGGGTGTTGGAGACCTGCAGAAGAGAAGGCTCCAGGGTGAGCTCAGAGCCCTTTCCAGTGCCTAGANGGGCTGGAAGGGACCTTAAAGCCACCAACCTGGACCTTAAGGACCATCCTATTCCCACCCCTGCCATGGCCAGGGACACCTCCCACTATCCCAGCTTGCTCCGAGCCCCGTCCAACCTTAAACCTTCTGGGATTTGCAAAGTTACCCCAAAGGGTATGGGTGGGGACAGAGAATTAGGGCTGAGCGTAGAAAGAGCAGCATTTGGTAAATACAGTTCCTAAAAGAGGAGACACGGAGGAGATAAAAAGGAGTGAAATGCCAGAGCAAAGTGAACTCACAGTGAGGTTTATTTGAGGTAATAAAACCCAGAAGAACAGGATACGAAATGCCAGTAAAGTTTGCAGCGAGAAACCACCAATTTCCAAGCTGGAGGATCTTTCACAGTCTCAATCTGAGTTACATCAGCAAGAATTTTATGAGTTTTTCTATATGATTCAGAAACTATCACAAAGTGGAGGAATCCATGTGGGAAGCAGCAGAACAATATTTAAAAAGTCATTGCAGAACTCTGGAAATCTTGTTGTTCATAGGGAAAATATGTAACTAAATATAGAATTAACAGCATTGAGATAGTGCTTGTGTGTTAAATCTGATTATAAAAGACATACAAAATAGATACAGACTATGGTCCAAAGTGCAGAAGGTTCCCCAATATGGTTGAAAATAGTTGTGCTGGAGCAACTGACGTTTACTGACGAGAAAATGAAGCTTATCCCTAATCATAATGAAGCTTGGATTAATGGTCAATTAAAACGTGCTGCCACTGCATGTCCATACAAAGGCAGTGGCTTATGGGAGGTTGATCTCACCTCTAAATAAAAAATCACAAGCTCTGCACTGCATGGGGTACCCTAGAAATAGTTATTCTGAACTGGCTGGAATATTCTCTCTGTCCTGATACCCTTGTCAGAAAAGTAGCCAGTTCCTGAAACTTTATTATAAGTGGAAACCTCCCCAAAATACATATTAATCTTCTCTGCCTCCCCTCCCAAGGTGATCTCCTTATTGCCTGGAGCATGAAAATTGATTATCTTTAATATGATTTTAGTTTGCATTATAACAGGCTTGAATAGGGAATGTAAAATGTCCAGACTTTCTTAAATCCTGCCATCTTGGGCTTTGGCAGTGGATCCACAAGTTTTGTGTTTGCACTATAAAGGAAAGTTTCTCTGTGCTCTTTCAAACTTGGCTGCATTGGAACTTGATTAAGTGTCATGGATTCCTGTCTATAAATGAGGTAAAAAAGGTGCTTCGGACCAGTGTTCATTCTGCCCTCAGAATTATGAACATCTTATTCAAATCTCTAACCCTTCTGCTGGCCAGAGTTGGATCTTGGGGACTTCAAGTATCATTTCAACCCCTGAACTTTTGATTTCCAGTCCTTTAGCAATAAGGGACTGTCCCTTGTTAGATGTGTCTAATTTTCTCCCTAGGAGAATTCCAGCATTCAGTGATGACACATCCATTCTAGTTCACTAATACTAAAGCTTATGAAGGAATTTTCATAACACTGACCTTGTAAAAAGGTACAAAATTTCTAAAAATGTTCTTCAGTCACGTCCAGTATCTTTGTTTTTGTTCCAGGCATTTTCTCTCCATTTTTATTTTATTTAATCTGCTGCTTATAAGAGATTGCATTTCCTTTCAGTTCTTTATTTGTTAATTGCTCATTTAATGTGGCATTTTCGGGGACAGGATGGTATTTCCCCAGGACTGGAACATCTGTCTGTAGTTGTCTTCCAGCACCAGCACGTGAATTTGCATCCGAGTAAACCAAGGCTTAAACCAACACAGGAACTTTGCCGTCAAAGGCTGTGGTGGGGTGGGATGGAAAACTGAAAAGGAAGGGTTTTATTAAATGCCTTGAGATGTCAATTCACAAATATTTCAGCCTGGATTAAATTCCTTGTTAAGGACTAACCTCTGGAAGCGTCTCCTTTCTGCAGCATCTGGACTGGGCACTGGAGCTGGAAGGACCCTGTCGCCGAGCAGAGAGACAAACAGATGGAGCTCGGGGAAGATGCAGGATTGAAAATCACTGTGATTTGGACCTCACTTGTAGATCCTTGATTCCCCCCCAGAGAAAATTGTCAGATTGGAGCGGAGGCATAAAATATTTCTGCCTTTGTGTGTATGTGCCTGACTGAGTCAGAGCCTGGCCTGGAGCACTTCCTCTGCTCCGCCGGCCTCTCCTCAGCTGCAGAGAGCCCCAGCAATGTCACCTGGTGTGAGTTCACTTCAACCAGTAAATAAGGCTTGCCTTTCACATTTAGAATCACCAGGAAAAAGGAAAAAAAAAAAAAAAAAAAAAAAAAAGAAAGCAGGCAGGCTGAATGAAACCAGAAACTGTGGTTTCGTTTGCCAAGACGCCCGTGTTTTCTCAGCAGCAGGGATGTGTCCTGCAAATTGAAATCTGGAAATATTCCTGTCCGTGCAGAGCTGGCTGTTTGATCTGGGCACGTTATGTGCTTTAATTGGCCCTGAAGGAGAGTGTGTGTATGTGGAAACATTCTGAGTCTGGTTTCTTAACAGGTTTTTAATAACAGAAGTAATCTCTTACACGAAACTTTTGTTTGCAGCATACTGGCAGCTTGTCCCTGTGTTTTCATTGGTGTGAAATGCTGGGAAGCACCTGGGTCACTGGGAGTCACTGGGAACTGGAGCTTGATGGGTGTATGAGGGCAAGGAGTTAAATTTTGATGGCTTGGGTTGTGATCTGTATGTAAGAAAAGAGGTCCAAGGGTTGTTCTGAAGATGTGTCATTTTCTGGGGCTCACCCTTCAGTCTGGCTCAGAGCAGTTGGGACATTTCAAACCCCCGTAATTCTTTAAATTCAATGGAATTCAGATAAAAATCTGTACATTTTAAGTTGCCATCATTTTTGAAATACTTTGTGACCCTCACGAATAAATCTTGTTTCTCCCCCTCTTCCCCCAAAATATTCTCCAAGCTTGTTTGATACTGCTTTTGATGTGGAAGCGTGGAGTCATCTCTGTTGAAAAAAACAAAGAGCAGAGTAGGAGTCGGGATGTATTGAGCAGGAATACAAGGGGTTCCTGTGCTGGGAGAGGAAGGAAATTGGGTGGTTCGAGGTGTAGAATTACTGGTAAGTTAAGAAAACTTATTTTAGTAGGCAAAGCATTTTCAGTACTTATGAAGAAGCTTGGGATTGGGAGAAATATGATTTCCTGTAATCAAGGTGCTGGGAGTTGTTTGCCAGCCACTAAGGCCTTTAGGGAAATCTCGTGGCAAAGCGTGTAAATGAAAGGGATATTAGCAGAGATTGGCTTCATTTTCTTTAGGGCAAAACTGTAAAAAGTTATGGTGTTTCATATGCCCTACTTCAGGTGCTTTAGTTATCTCCTGGCTGCTCTATTCCAGAAGTTGTTGGACAATGTTTTGACAATATTGGTGGAGCTAACCTGGTATAAATTTTACCTGTTGTGCTACAGAGAAATTTGTGTGGTAAAAAGACTTATAAATGTTAAATAAGAGGATTTTGGGTCAATAAGTCCACTGATAAATCTCCTGTTAAATTAAGTGTGCCTGGAGTCCTATATTTAGTGGAGCTATTGCCAAATTCCAGCAAGGCTCAAGCATTTCCAATAATTATTACAGCAAAATTTACAGCATATATTTTTTTCCTATTGACATATTAAGCATATTTGCAAGAGAACACATCCTTCAGGGGACTGGGTAACTGTAGCCTGGGTAGGGATGTGCCCAACCTCGTAATCATTGTCAGTTATTGGAGAAATCACAGAACCATTGAGGGGTGTGGGTGGGAAGGGACCCCAAAGCCCACCCAGTGCCACCCCTGCCATGGGCAGGGACACCTCCCACTGTCCCAGGCTGCTCCCAGCCCCAATGTCCAGCCTGGCCTTGGGCACTGCCAGGGATCCAGGGGCAGCCACAGCTGCTCTGGGCACCCTGTGCCAGGGCCTGCCCACCCTCCCAGGGAACAATTCCTTCCCAATATCCCATCCAGCCCTGCCCTCCTTCAGCTTTAAGCCATTCCCCCTTGTCCTATCTCTACACGCCCATATGAAAATACTCCTAATAATTCATTTTATTTTGGATGGGGATTTCTCTCTCCATTCCTCCGTGTGCCATGGGCAGGTGAGGTGCCAACTGTGCCACTGCATTCACAGAACTCAGGGCATCGATTCCTTGGTAGGGACAGACCTGGGTGTTTACTGGGAGGGACTGGAAATGAAATCAAGTGAATTCCTTTTGGTCCCTCTCACCAAGCCGCGTGTGCACGTGTGGGGTTGTGTGGAGTCACATATTGCATTCCTAGAATTGAATCCACTTGGAGTTGGTCCTAATGTGCCTCTTGCACCGGAGGAAATGGATATTACGCTTGCTGGGTTGAAACGTGCGCTCAAATGCATTGGGAGTTTGATACTATTTTTCAAACTGCCAAATAGATAATGTCAGAACATTTCTGGAATGGGATCCTAACATCAAGATATACGGCACCAATCAGCTCACATCAGGCAAAGTACAGCGTAAAGCCGGGGATGGAGGAAACTACTACAGAATTTCCATTTTCATTCCCTATGTCAACAGCTTTGTAACTTACCTAGTAGATTGTTTTATGTTTTCCAGACATATTCTCAGTAGACCACAAACACTACATTCAGCTCAGCCTTCAGAACCCAAAGAATTAGATATGCTGTAGTTTATGAAATGGATGTTTATGAAAGTATCCTTTGTTTGAATTGCTCGAAAACCCAACATGAATTCAAACTTTGACAGCGTAAGCAGAAAATAAGAGGGCCATAGTGATCTCCCAAATGTAGCCTTAACTATTGAGGTTCTCATATTGAAAATGCAATTTTCTGTCTCGATGTTTATGAATGTCTTCAAATTCCCTTTCATAATAGCCCCTTTTTGACAGGCCTTTTTCAACTCTGAAATATGAGAAGAAAGGTTGCTGCAGAGTGTAGAATATACCATTACAGGAGGTGCACCTCTGTCCCTCAAGCCAACCGCGCTCCTTCGGAAGGCAGGGATGATATATGCACTTGGAGGAGCTCGCAGAGCCCAAGATCCATTGCAGAGAAGCAGGATTCTTTCCCTGAATCCCAGTCAGTTCAGATGCTAAAATGCACTGTGGCACTTTGGGGAGCCTGTCTAGGTAGAATGTGTGAGTTCTGTGTGATTTTATAAACCGGGTATAATCCAGCCTCGCGGAATCTTCCGGGTGCTGGCAAACCTCATCACAGTCACTGAGGAGCAGTCAGAGCTGATAACGTGGAATTGCTGTCCACAGGTAGGAATGTGTGTTTTGTTTGGGAGAGGGCCTACCCTGAAGGAATGCAGTTCCCTCTGGATCAGCTGTGTGCAGTGCTCACACTGTCCTGGTGCTTCTGTGAGAATCTGGTGGCAGCTGAGGGAAGAGTCCCTCCGGAGATTCCATCCTGAGCTGGATCCTCAGCAGCCTGACCTGCAGGGTAAGGGAGGGGGTTCTCTCCTCTGCTCTGGTGGGGCCCCACCTGGAGGGTTGTGTCCACCTTTGGGGTCCCCAGCACAAAAAAGACCCATTGGAAGGAGTCCAGAGGAGGCCACGGAGCTGCTCCCAGGGTTGGAGCCCCTCTGGAGCCAGGCTGGGAGAGCTGGGGGTGCTCACCTGGAGAGGAGAAGGCTCCAGGGAGAGGTCAGAGCCCCTTGCAGGGCCTAAAGGGGCTCCAGGAGAGCTGGAGAGGGACTGGGGACAAGGGATGGAGGGACAGGCCAAGGGGGAATGACCTTAAGCTGAAGATTAGTAGGTTTAAATAAGGTATTATGAGGAAATTCTGTCTTCACTTCTTGTCTTAATAACATTTTACATAAGTACAGTGTGAACTGCGAGGGGAGTAGAATTCTTCAGTAACCTAAAATGACAGTAAAATTAAATTTAAGTGAAAATGTTTATTTATTTATTATTATTTTTTTCTATTTAGTATCTCTATGACATGAATGAATTGTCCCATAATAGTGGTGGGACATACCCAGGGCTCCTGCCCCTTGCACCGATCTTGGCTGGGGTCTGGGTTCAGCTCCCCATCCAAACAGCAGCCTGAGTATATAATAGATAACTAGATAAAGTGTTTTATAAATGTGAAAATGGTTGCAATTCCCTTTGGCCTGTGTCCATGCCTGCTCTCAGAGGGTGCTGGTGTCCAGGCTGGGAGCAGAGGAACATGCTGTGTTTAACGGGAACCGCGTGCTGGGGCGTCCCCCGGCTGGGCTGCGCTGGACCTGGCTGTGTTCCCACACCTCCTGGGAGCTGACATCCCTCCAAAATGCTCCTGAGGCCACAGTCCAGCAAATCCAGGTGGCAGGTGCACAGCTGGGCTGGGATGCTCCCCTGTGTCCGTCGATGGAGGCAAATCTATTCCATGCTCAGCTTTCAAAGGCAGTTTAATAATAAACATTAAAATGCCAACTGACCTGCAACGGGAGAAAAAAAAATGGTTTGTGACATTAAGCACCTCCACATGAAATAATTCAAGTGAACCTGGAGCAGATTTTAAGCATAAGGAGGTCCCTGGGTGGTGAAGGTGGAGATGCACACCTTGGAAAGGTCAGGCAGCTGCTGAAACCTCCGTGTGCTCCCAGTTCTGACAAAAACGAGGTGGAGGCAAAGGCAGCTCCAGAGCCAGCCTGAGGAATGAGGGGAGCTGTGCCAGTCAAAAGAGAGGAAACATTTCTGTTTCTGATGGTGCTGAAAGGCACCAGCAGGCGGGAGGAGCAGGTGAACAAGTGTTTTGCTCCTGAATTTGCACATCTTGTTTAAAACTTCCCAAATTTCTCCACTCTCAGGATGCTTCCTCCAAATTTCTGTCATCCCTTGCCTGGCTTGGCTTTTTCTGGCCTTTATGGAAGCACGAGAGGAAAGCCAGCAGAGTTGAACCCAGTTTAATGGTTGAATAGTTTTATCCTGCTTTGGAATTTGGAGCAGAGATCGTTTTCATTCGTTTATTGTTTCAGCACTGGGCAAATACAAATGTTTCTCTTGCGTCCAAGGATATTTTTAATGCTGCTTTTTAGATGTTGTTTTATTTTGCTTGAACCTCCAAATGCATTCTTCCCAGAATTTCTAAGCTCGTTCTTTTAATTTTTTTTTTAAGGGTATCCTGTCAGTTTTTAAATACAGGCTTTTCATGTTGCCAGTGAATGGCTTTGATCTGCAGATGAGAACTGATGAGACGCAGTTTCCTCAGTGCTGAGCTTTGCCAAGAGTTCCGAGCGCGCCCGCGATGGATCCGAAAATCGGGAAGAGAAAATTCCTGACTGGACTTTCCAAGGCAAAATCTTTTCCCATTGTCTGAAAACAAAATGCCCAGAAACAGTTTGTCTGCGGTTTGGTGGGATGAAAGTGAATGAAGGGAAAAGGAACACAATCTGATGAACGTGCTCTTTGTTTTGTTTATGGAGTAATAGCTGGGAAATAAAGTTATATTCCTCTCTCTCCATGCCTCATCTTCCTGTGTTATTAGGGGAGGATCTGGCAGCACAGAGGGATAGCTGGGGGAAAAAACTGGCCCTGAAGTGGTCTTTAAAAATGAATCCTGAGAAGGACAATATCCAGTGATGCTGCAGGACTGGAGAACAGTCCTGACTGGATTGGAGGAGGTCTCCAGGCCATCCCCAGCTCCTGGGCCAGACCTGGCTGCTCGGGGCTTTCCCTCAGTGGGTGTGGAAATCCCCAGGGATGAGGAAGGCTCAGCCTTCCCAGGGAGCCCATCCTGAGGCTCCTCTGCCCTCCCAGGGAAGGCATTTTTCCTGAAAATCCAGAGCTTTTTGTGCCTCTGAGGAAATACACACGTCCCTCGGGGGGAAATGGGTTATTTTGGGCAATTCATGCCAAATTACACAGTGGGTGGTTGGAAGAGGCAGCCCAAGATTATTCTCGAAAACACCACAGTTCCTTCAGATTCGGATGAGCGACTCTTTTTAGTTTAACTGCTACTTGAATTCTACAGCATATTCCAGGGAATAAGTAAATAAAACACCATTCATGCCATGGGATCAGCATACTAATTTATGGCCAGATCTGAAGCCTTTTCCCAAGGCAAAATACAATTAAAGCCAGGCAGAACTTGACCCGAGTGAGCACTTCAGCATTTGATCTGTGAATTTGACTTTTCTGCATTTTTATTATTTTTATACAGTAGTAAAAGTCTTTCTCCTGCTGGATCTTTTACATTGTGCTGGATATTGAATTCCTTGCAGCAAAGGCCTCACCTCTTGAAACCTAATCTTACATAGCGTGCTGTCTAAAGAACTTAATTCTTATTGGGATAACAAGTTTAAAAATACATATTTTTAAAGCATATCCATGACATTTTTGTTAACCTGGTTCTAACGGTGGTCCAGCAGGAACAGCAGAGGATGAAAAGTGAGGAACAGGCTGAGATCTAATCTGACCCAACTCATTGATTCCCTCCCTGACCTTGGGTAAGCCTTTTGACCTGCCTGGGCCTCAGTCAACTCAGCTGGAAAATTGGGTAAAGAGTGGAGCCTGTTAGAAAACCATCTTCAATTTGAACAAAGATTTCCCGGAGACCCAAAAAAAGGGAGTGGAGTCATTCCATACAGACATAATTGATTGTGCACTGCACAAGAATAACATCCTGAGCCGTGGGATACCGTGGATGACATCTCATTCGTCCTGCCGTGGCTGGGTGGTCTCTGGGTCCACTTTTCCTGTCTGCAGAGCTGTATTTTCCCTTTCCCAGCATTAGTCTGGCCGTGCCTGCCCTCGGTGGGAATGTGGCTAAAATACTGCATGAGCCTAAGAAGGTGGTGGGGAGGAGTTATTATTCCTGGTTGGATTGGAGTTAGTGAGGTAAATGAGTGTCCCCTGGATTTAGCGTGACCCTGGAGTGGCATCACCTGCCACTGTGTCACTAACACATAACAACGAAATCAGGGATTTACTCAGAATTCATAGAATTGTGGATTTGTTTGGTTTGGAAGGGACTTTAAAGCCCATCCAGTGCCACCCCTGCCATGGCAGGGACACCTCCCACTGTCCCAGGCTGCTCCCAGCCCCAATGTCCAGCCTGGCCTTGGGCACTGCCAGGGATCCAGGGGCAGCCACAGCTGCTCTGGGCACCCTGTGCCAGGGCCTGCCCACCCTCTGAGGTTCTCCTGAGGCTTCCCAGAGCGTCCTGGCTCTCCCAAGCCAGGTTTCCTGCCCTCACCAAGAGGAAGGTGCAGCCGCCAGCCCAACACGAAGCCTCGTGAGTAAGCTGGAGCAGGACCCATTTCCAAGCGGGATCGCTCGGCTTTGTCCTCATTCCCCCACCCCGAGTGGAGCCGCTCATCCCAGCGCGGTGCTGGAGCCCCCCAGGAGTGCCAGGAGCCTGCAGGCCAGCCAAGGGCACTGCCATGGCACGCGGCTCCCGGCGCGCGGAGCTGGCGGCGGCTCCCGGCCGCGTGCGGCTCTCCCGGCTCTCCCGGCGCTGGCACTGTTTGTCCTGGGCACTGGCCAGCTCCTCCCGCCCGTGCCAGCATGTTTCAGCTACCCCGGCCTCGCTAATCTATTCTCCGTGGCCCACGCTGGAAAAATGACCGTTTCCGTTCCCCAATTCCCACATCTGCGATTTGTTTTGCTCTCTTTTGCCTTTCCCGAGGTTTGGGAAGGAGTTCAGGAATGCGGAGCGCTGTTCAAACCCAGGCTGACCTCAGGGGCTGAGTGGCATTTCCCTGGCAAGGCCTGGAGGCGAATAGTGAGGGGGAAACGGGCATGTTTCTTCACTTCCACGTGTGTATTTCTAGTTGTTTTTCAATAAAAATAATGATTTTGCTCCAAAATGTTACCCAGAGTAGGAGGGGCCAGGTATTTCCAGTGAAAACCAGTAAATCCCACTCTGCCTGTTAATTGGCTGTCATTATCCTTCCATGAAATAGTTTAACATTAATATTAGGTGCAAACACCTAAAAAAAAAGTCACTCCCACCAGTCCAAATGAAATTACTATGTGAGAATGACGTTTATGTTGGAATAAAATCATCACTGTGCCTCATAGAACATAATATAGCTATATATTTTGTATCACAAAAAAAAAAAATTAGAAAAATCCCAGGCTCTGCTCCCTTTAAAAGAGCAGGCACACAGAAATAAAAATTTTGCTTGAAAATATTCAGTGCTTTTACTGGAATATTCTGGGAAGGTGTGTTTTATTTTGAAGGCATATTTAGCAAGGAAATTGGAAAAGCAGTGAGCACAAACATAGTGTAGAAGCAAAATGCAGTGAGAATTTGCATAAAACCACAAAATATTAGAGTTTGAGAGGGGCCAGAGGATGTGCAATGACCAAGAATTCACCCTTTTTTCCCATTCTTTTTTTTTTCCAAAGAGAAAAGGATTTGATGGACCTCCCTAAATGCATTTCCCTGTGATCCCTTTTAATTGGAAATAAGTGATTGCAAAACTTCTTAGGCCTATATAGATATATCTGCACCCTTAAGTAAAGAACAATAAAAACAGTCACATCTTGGGAGAAATAGACTTGTGAAGGGAGATTAAAGACAGATTTAACCAACAGAATTACTGTCCACAAAGATGCTTCTCTGCCTTTTTTGCAGCAATTCCATGGAAATTTGGTGTTAAAATAGAAACTAGAGCTAAAACTGGGATCTAGGTCTACTGCTCTGTATTCCTCTGGGCTTACAAGGCTAAGCAGAAGTAGAGGAATTACCCACAAATATTTGGTGGGTTTTATATCAAGAGCCTAAAATAGCTGGGTACTTATGGAATTAAAGGGAAGGGAATTTTAAAAGAGCTGATTAAAGTGGCTGCGATGCTGCTTTTTAGATTAATGGCCGAGGCTGAGGAGCTGGATTTTTGTGCCTTTGGAGACAACGTGATCCTGCTAGGAGTGGGAAGGTGGTGTAGGAAGAAGTGTGGAGGTTTGTGTGCTCTGCCCTGGCCGGTGACAAGTGACACCTCCTGCCCCGTCCTCTCCTCTGAGGTGCCACGTGTGTGGCCAGAAGCCCTCAGACAATTCTGAAAGCTTTCAGTTACTCATATTTAATCTGCTGCTGTCACTCTCATGTTCCTTTTTTTGCTTTTGCTGCTGGCCAGATTTCCTCCCACCATCGAGCACCTTTGTTGAAGATTATTTCCCCCCAGATAGATCAGGTTGCTTTTTTCCAAGTTCAGTGTCCTTTGTCACCATTCAGTGGGTGACTCTGCTTTGATGGCTGGGGCCATCCACTCTGGCTATTGTGGGAGCAAAGTCAGAGGGGAAAAGTGCCATGAGCTGATCCAGCTCCGGGGATGGTGCTGGCTCTGCTCCGCTGGCGGAGCCGTGGGGGGATCTTCGGGCAGCTCTTTGGATCCGAGCCCCCTGTTTGCTCCGCAGGCAGATAAGGGTCTCTTTCATGTGCAGGAGCCATCAGGAAAGGAAAATCCAACACTCTGGTGGAATGGCTCCACCATTGTGACTGGGAGACCCTGCACAGCATCAGTGATAGTGCCTGTCTGGGCTTCAAAGAGCTGTGACGGTGACAACAGCGACTCGGGGCTCGTGGCCTTGTCTGGAGTCCCCTGTCCCTCCTCAGCCAAGCACCACATGGGCACAAAGTGTTTGAAATACAGGAACTTTTAGCATAATGCTTAAATATGGAGCTGTTTTGTGCACAGTGAAAGGCAGAAACATAGCTAGAAAGTGATCAAAAGTCCGTATTTTTGGTAGAAAATGAATACAAGTAGTGAAACTAAGGGGATAAATCTTTTCTCACTGGAGTGAGTGCAAAGGTCCCTTTGATTTTTACAGAATCATGGAATGGTTAGAGTTGGAAAGGACTTAAAGCTGATCTAGTGCCACCCCTGCCATGGGCAGGGACACCTCCCACTGTCCCAGGCTGCTCCCAGCCCCAGTGTCCAGCCTGGCCTTGGGCACTGCCAGGGATCCAGGGGCAGCCACAGCTGCTCTGGGCACCCTGTGCCAGGGCCTGCCCACCCTCCCAGGGAACAATTCCTTCCCAATATCCCATCCAGCCCTGCCCTCTGGCAGTGGGAAGCCATTCCCTGTGTCCTGTCCCTCCATCCCTTGTTCCCAGTCCCTCTCCAGCTCTCCTGGAGCACCTTTAGGCCCTGGAGCCTTCCCTTGTCCAGGATGAACATTCCCAGCTCTCCCAGCCTGGCTCCACAGGATGAGTGAAGAGAAAATCTGGGGTTTTTGTGTTTGCAGTCAGTGTAGTTTGTGGTGGCAGATTTGCTGAGTGGAAGGAAGTGTTACATCCTAATTTTCTTCAGCTTACTGCTGTCCCTACATTTAACTGTGAGTACTTGTTGGTCTGTAATGTTTTTTTTTTACCATGCTGGGACACTTTTCTGAGCCTGTCAAAGCACCATAACTGCAGTAGGGTCCTACTGATGCTCAATTAGATTAAAACCAGTGATTTTTGTAAATGCTTTTGTTGTTTCTCTGTGTGACATGGGTGGGTTTTTGCTCCTTGAAAAATATGTCAGGAGATTCATCACGATGAGCGTCCCTTGAGCAGCAGGAGCAAAGAGGATAGAGAGGGCAGGTAGCTCTGGTAGTGTAACTACAACCAAAAAAAGAGCCCAAAAATGGAGAAAAAATGCATTTCAATACTTTAGTCTCATCAGACTGATTGTCTTCCAGCTTATGAACTAACTGAGGGGAGAATGGAAGCATAAAAGCACTTCTTGTTAGAGTTAGAGAAGTAATTAATTGATCAGATGTTGTTTCTTCAGCAATTACGTGATATTCTCCTGTTAATCAGTGGAAATTCTTGATGTCAGTATCAACATCCAACTTCTCTCTGTTTCCCACAGTGGATGAACGAGGTTCTCTTCCTTCTCCAGGGGACCTGTGGCCAGTTTTGACCGAGGCTTTCCAGGAGCCTTTGTCATGTCGCGGGTGCCGGAGAACTCTGCAGGCTGGAGACTTTTCCATAATTAAACTCGGTGCAAAATAAAGGGAGATCTTCATCACGCTCTTTGTATTCCTATAAAATCTGTTGCCATGGGAGCTGGCATTGAATAGCAAGGTAGTGGAAATCCAGAGTGTTACATTACGTTTGCCCTGTAGCCACAGGAGGGTCCCTTAAAATAAAGTCGCCTTTTATCTTTGCTTTCTGAATAAACATAAAACTAGATTTTTAGTGCAAAATCCTGATTTCAAGGTTATTGATGCCAGACTAAATTAATACAGTCTGTGCCATAGCATACAAAATCCCCAGCAAAGCCAGGGATACTCCTGTCTTTTGAAAGCTTGACATTTGTTTTTCATAATGAACTTAAAGGTCACCAGCTACAGATGAATCAGGATACCTGCTCGAGTTTACATTTACATGCATTTTGTTTTATTCCCTTGTGCACTTTTTATGAGATCCATCACTGGAATAAAACTGTAGCGCTCTCTTATTATCCGGGTTTGATGGCCTAGAAGAGTTATCAACCTGCTGCCTCCAGGAGCAGCGACGCGGCTCCCGCGGAGCCGCCGCAATTTCGGCTGGGACGGGCGCGGGAATGGCTGCCTTCTCTCCCGGGCATCACCGCTGATTCCGCCTCTAACTGTGACATTAAAAAGTGTCTCCCTGCTCCTAATCCGTAATTCCTCGCGTCCTGACGCTCTGTTCAATCCCTGCAATGATGGCAACCCCGTCTGAGTTACTGAAAAATGCTTTGTGTGTGTTGATGCTGCTTTAATTCCTGTTCTGTTTCTGCAGGAGAAGCTGTAATTAATCAAAACCCAACTTCCAGGGATTCAAAATGCCTCATCCAGCCCTGGAATGGATGTGTCCCATCTCTTCTGCATATGAATTTTTGTTTTTGCTCAGCCTAGCAAGTGACCTGTATTGCTGCATGGATTTTTTGAAACCAAATAACATTTTATACTTTTACCAAAATACCTGTGGAGCTGACAGAGCATGATGCATTCATTTTCCTTGATTTTGTAGTGAGGGAAAAGGCTAGCATGAATAATTCAAAAATAATGCTGAGACTGTTAAGATTTAGTACTGGAGAGGTCATCACAGTTGGGAGAATGAGCTAGGAGACTATTACTATTCCACGATCTTTGAATCTCAAGGTGACATCATTATTATTTCTCTATATCTATAATGTGGTGCTGCAACCAACTCATTGCAGCGTTTCTCATGTAGGGGAGAAAGATCAATTACATACAGACCTCAAAATGTGAACTATAAGCATAGTGTCCAATAAAACTGTCATTAACAGTCACCACAATTTTAACTGTGTGCTTCCAGGTCAAGCTGCTTTAAAAATGATAACTGACATTGAAAGGTTGAATAAAGAGTGCCCGTTCCAAAGGGAACGGGGCTGCACCCAAATAAGTTGTCATTAACAAATTGGCTAATTCCATTCTTCAGTTTACAGCATTCAGCATTGCTCTCACTGTTTCTGGCTCTACATCCATAGAGAACTCCAGGAAAAAAATAAAATCCTGAGTTTTCCATATGATCAGCATCAACAGTGATACTGGGGATGCAGGGAGAGCGTCCCTGCGCAGTTTAATTTTATTTATTCCTGTCTTGGATGAGAAACTGAAAGATGTCACCCGGATGGAAGAGGTATTGAGGTGGTGCTTCAACTGTCGCCTCACCTCTCGGTGTGCCTGTGGAAGCCTGAGTTATCCAAAATAAACACTCCCTGACGAACACTGGGAGTAACGTATGCCGGGAAACTGCCGCCAGGACCTCAGAGGCGCCTTCCATTGGGCGAGCGCTGCCTTGTGTGTTTAATTAAACATCCCTTTCCCTTGGAGAATATCCCTCAAGACTGCAACTCTTCCAATAAACACTTTTCTGACACGTTTTTGTTTCCTTTTTTTGTAATTTTCAGATGAGTCTGAGAGATAAATAAGGCAGCTTTCATAATGAAATTACAGAGGAAAAGGGTTGGTGAGCCACCTGTTCCGAACACGAGGACATTTGATGTGAGTAGAGCTCAAATGTTTGTAAAAAACATGCTGCAACTCTTTGAGGCTATGATTCCTCCTCTGCTTTTGAAGGAGCAAGCTGCTGTCCTCCTCCCTTAGTTCTTTCCAGTTTTCCTTGTGGGATTTAGGCTTGCAGCACTGGGAGAGCTCCTCGCTCCTGGATAGCTGGGCACGGAGGTGGTGCAGGGTGAGGAGCATCCCAGGGCTGTGCCTGCTTGGCTGGGGCCTCCAGCAGATCCTGCCCTTCCCAGTTCTTGCTTCCTGCCTGTTTGTTCCCCTCTTGGCTCCCTCAGAGCCGTGATCCACATCCAGGAGCACTCACAGCCCCTTGCTACAGCCAGGGAGCTCCAGCAGCTGCTCCAGGGGGGTCTTCCCNATGAGGAGCATCCCAGGGCTGTGCCTGCCTGGCTGGGGCCTCCAGCAGATCCTGCCCTTCCCAGTTCTTGCTTCCTGCCTGTTTGTTCCCCTCTTGGCTCCTTCAGAGCCGTGATCCACATCCAGGAGCACTCACAGCCCCTTGCTACAGCCAGGGAGCTCCAGCAGCTGCTCCAGGGGGGGTCTTCCCAGGACACTGATGGCTCTGGGACAGCAACAGCTCGTCCATGTTTAGGGCCTAAATGGGCTCGTGGTGACTTTCTTTTCCTAAGTTCTGATCTACATCACTTCTATGTATGAAATATTTCTGGCGAGCAACCACAGACTGGTTTGGGTAGGAAGGGAACTTAAATCCCATCCAGTTCCACTCCCTGCCGCAGGCAGGAACGCCTTCCACAATCCCAGGTTGCTCCAATTCACATCCAGCCTGGCCAGGAATGCTTTTCAGGGCTATAAAAAATATTAATATGACTAAGAAACCTATACAAGGAGCAAAGAGATGAAAATGTGTAAAGAACGAAGAGCCTTTGTTATTTTGCTTGCCAGGCTTTCTGGTGTGCACAGCTAGAGGGAGAGGGCACTGTGGCAGGACCGTGGGCTCCAGCCCTGCTGAACCAAAAGATTAAGAGGAGATTGGCCAGAGAAATCAAAATTATAAAGGCTGGGAGAGACATGATCCTGCGGCAGGAAAAAATAAAACAACTGTGAAACAATGTCTCTCTAATGACTACAGGAAAATTAAAGAGAGAGCAACTCAGCAGCTTCCTGGGTATTGCTTTCTTCCTGCTCAATCAAACATTTATTTTAATTTTTAGCTTTTGGAGGAAAGCCACATGACTTCAGCTGCACTTCACCCTCGTTATGCACCCTGAACTGCCGGGGTGTTTGTGTCAGGTTGTTGCACAGCGTGGTGCTCATCCTCTGCAGGGGTTAATCCAGCAGTGATTGACTCCTGGGCGCTGCCCTGGTGCTCATTTGGGAGGGCCAGGAGATCTGAGCATCATCACCAACAGGGGTGGGCTTGTTGGACAGCTGGGAACTGGAGATCAGGGAATCGTGGAATGGTGTGGGTTGGAAGGGACCCCAAAGCCCATCCAGTGCCACCCCTGCCATGGCAGGGACACCTCCCACTGTCCCAGGCTGCTCCCAGCCCCAGTGTCCAGCCTGGCCTTGGGCACTGCCCGGGATCCAGGGGCAGCCACAGCTGCTCTGGGCACCCTGTGCCAGGGCCTGCCCACCCTCCCAGGGAACAATTCCTGCCCAATATCCCATCCAGCCCTGCCCTCTGGCAGGGGGAAGCCATTCCCTGTGCCCTGTCCCTCCATGCCTTGTCCCCAGTCCCTCTCCAGCTCTTCTGGAGCCCCTTTAGGCCCTGGAAGGGGCTCTGAGCTCTCCCTGGAGCCTTTCGTTCTCCAGGTGAACATTCCCAGCTCTCCCAGCATGGCTCCAGAGCAGAGGGGCTTCTATGAGAGGAGAGAAAGAAACCAATTTATGGCACAAACATTGGGATCCCTGCAGACTTCAGCTTGCTTTTGTCCTTATCACAGCTCCTCTTGTTTTGGGGCCACCACAGCACAGCAGCAGCTCCATTTACTGTTAGATTTATGTTCAGGTGACAGAGCTACAAAATACAGGATTCTGCAGGTCAGGGGCCAATTCAAATGGGTCACCTGCTCTAGGATTTCCAAACTTAATATTGCCCTGATTTGTGCTATGAGGAGTATGGGAAGAGTTTTGCTGCCAGTTCTGCCTTTTAGATCACCTGAGGATTTCCTTTGGAGCCCACGTGCTCCCTGCATAGTGCTGGGTTTTGCTTGGAAAGGCCATCTGGCTATAGGGGATCTTGCTTGAGATTTAAAAAGCATAAAAATAATTTAATAATAATGAAATCTTGTTGACGAAAATGGTGTTTTTGCAGAACCAAGCAGGGAGGAAATCCTCTCTCTGCCAGAGTTTGGGTTTCATAATGTGTTTTGAAACAACACTGGAGTCCTAGTAATGGCACCTTGGTCCCTAAACCAACCCCAAAAAACACTGAAACAAGAGTTCTGAATGGGTTCTTTGTTCATCACTGTCCAAACTAGAAACTCCATCAATTAATAATGAGTTTGGAAAAAGTGTTGAAAAGCTACAATAGTGAGAAATTGCTTTTCCCATGGAGGACATTCTGTGCCCAGTGCCTGGTGAAGGATGGGACCCCGTAATCCCACCAGGAGGGAAGAGGAAGGTGGCAGAAAAGGAAAGGCTGAAGTCCCAGATTAAACCTGTTTATCACTAAAAAAAAAAAACCAACAAAAAAAAGCACAAGTTTGTTCCTAGCACGGGAATGCAAAGTGCAGCGTTCAAGGAAATGTAAACACAACTGCAACTATTTCATTTCATGGGAGGTTTTTGTTGCTCTCCTATTAAATTTAATGGGTTGCCTCATGAGAAGCAGCTCATTAATATGAATATGAAGAGCACGTTTCAACCTGCAAACTAAATAACACAAAGATGGGTGATGTTGATTTTCCTTTGCTTTTTAAAAACATGAACTACAGCCGTGGAAGTGGCTGGAGCCTGGGGATAAAGCAGGGAAGTGGGAATCAGGGGGCCGTGCCTCTCATTCCACCCCGTGTCGGATCCCTCTGATGTGAACCCGGGCAAATCAATTAACTGCTGTTTGCTTTGGTTCCTGAATCAGGTTAAATCAACGAACACTGCGCTGCTCATTGGGAGGCTAAATAATTAGAATTAATTATGCTGGTTTCCATGAGCCATCGTGGAGGGCCTGGAGTGACAGGCAGTGCTGGGGTGGGGCTCCAGGGCTCGGGTTTGGGATGCTTTGGTGTGCTGGGGTCTGGGCTGATCCCGAAGCTTCACCCCACTGCTGAGGTTGCCTTTATTGCTGATAATTCCAGAGTGGCCGTGACTGTGGAATTCGGGATTTGCAATGTGTCTGCCCACGGACAAGGCTGAAAGGAACACTCCCACATCCTTGGTTCCCTTGGGAATGATGGACAAGACTCTTTTCCATGAGGTTCCATGGTGTGTTTCCAGGAAGCTGCTACATGGAAAAAAAAAAAAGAAGAAAAATGAGCGAAACACCTTCAAAATGAAATTGAAAATGTTCAGTATCAGATACTATCCATTGAACAGCTGCTTTTCTTAGGGCAAAAATCAAATCTGTTGTGCCAAACAGGTCACAGAAGCTCATCCTTGCTGGCAAGGCTCAAGGCAGACCAGCAAGGGTGATATTTTTGGCCCTTACAAAAATATTAATTTTCCCACATTTATCAAACTGGGATTAATTTTCTAGAAGACAAAAGTCCTTTTTGTGACTGCACTATTCGGCCACCAGATTAATGCTCACCTGTGAATTGCAGGTGTTGTTTAGGGACTGGCACCTCCAGAAATTTCAGCTGTGTTTCTTTGTTTGTCACTTATTCATCAGTGAAGTTCCTTATGATCATTTTAAATTCATAAGTAGATGTGGGGGTTGTGTTAAACCCTCCTAGTGGAGTTTGTATAGGGAGAGGGGGTAGCTGAGGCATGGGAGGTTTCACAAGGAGTTCATTAGCATTTATTTCATATAAAAATACTTCATAAAATAAATGTTACAACTAAAAAGTGCCAGAAATTCAAGCTTTGTTCCTGCAGTGGGGTAGGATCTGTTACATTGCTATAAAAAATTACTTAATTCAGGGTTCCTTCAGCATGAGCTCTCCAGGGTGGGTATTTACCCCTGAGTTGTCCCTCTCCATTCCTGGTGGGAGCTCATCTCCTTGATGCCTTCAAGGTCTGTCCCGGTGTTGGAAAATACATAAAGGCAGCCTGACAAAAATGAAAAGAAACCACAAAAAATGTGATTTTTTTAAAAAAAAGCCAATCTCTTCCCATCTCACAGTAATTGCAAAAGGTTGAGGGAAAATAAAATTTATATAAAACTGTGATTAACATGACATTTTTTGATCTTTCTTTCTGGAATTATTTGGGATTTATTAATTAATTAATTAAGTTTTTTTCCTGGTGTTATACTTTATGATCTGGTTCTGCTTCTGTGGGTCTCCTGAAGTGGGATTAATTCTGGGAATCCCAGAAAATTGATTCTGTTGATCACCAGCCCAGAATTTGAGTTTTTCCTCTTTCTTTTGTTCTGTGGAGGAGCTGCTGTCCTGGTGGGAGCTGCAGAAGTCTGGGATGAATTCATGCCCATCCTTCCCTCCATCCTGGTGGGAGCTGCAGAAGTCTGGGATGAATTCATGCCCACCCTTCCCTCCGTCCTGGTGGGAGCTGCAGAACTCTGGGATGAATTCGTGGCCATCCCTGCTCGGGGCTGGGCTGCCCAAGGGAGCTCCAGACCCAAACCATGACCCACAACCCCCCCTCAGCAGCGTTTCCTGGAGAGATGCTGGTTTGTACTGGGAAATCTTGCCTCGTGTGGCAGCCTTGGGATGGGTCCCAATAAAGTGAAAAATTTGGTAATGAAAATAATAACTAATCAAGTTCTTTCCAAGTCCATAAATCTTCCCATAATAATTAAACTTTTAGGATAAAGCACATAAAAATTACTTTGAAAATCTCAGAGCTGATCCTCGGCTTGCACAAGGAAAAAAGTGTGCAACATTCTACCTTTTTTTTAATGCTGTTACATTTTTGCTCCATTGCGCATACTCAGGAGACCCCTTTATTTCAAATTTAAAATAGTCCATGAAAATCTGTATTGACGTAATAGCTTATTAGGCTACAAGCAAAATATTCCCAGAACTAATTTTTAATTAATATAGTTCACTGAAAACTTATAAAAGATTCATACATAATATGATAAAAGAAATAAACATCCTCAATACCATGTTAAGTTCCTTTTCTTTGTCAAACATTGGGTTTTTTTCCTCTGCTACCAGCACAATAAAAACCTGCTCTTACAAAATTGACTTGTCTTTGGCAGCTCTGTCAGATGTGGTATTTTCTGATCCATAAAATGGTGCTTATTAATCAGAGTCAGATTCTGACACCTCTTCTCACTGTGGGCGCTGCCTTTCATAAGCAGCTTCGTATTTTTAATCCAGACTTTCCCTGGAGTCCCTGTCCCTCCAAAGTGCTGCCCCAGAGCTCTGGAGGCCACTGGAAATCCCCTCCCTGACCCACGGGAGTTTGTGTCAGCCGTAAAAACAGCCTGGGAGAGCTGGGGGTGCTCACCTGGGGAGGAGAAGGCTCCAGGGAGAGCTCAGAGCCCCTTCCAGGGCCTAAAGGGGCTCCAGGAGAGCTGCAGAGGGACTGGGGACAAGGGATGGAGGGACAGGACACAGGGAATGGCTTCCCAGTGCCAGAGGGCAGGGCTGGATGGGATCTTGGGAAGGAATTGTTCCCTGGGAGGGTGGGCAGGCCCTGGCACAGGGTGCCCAGAGCAGCTGTGGCTGCCCCTGGATCCCTGGCAGTGCCCAAGGCCAGGCTGGACATTGGGGCTGGGAGCAGCCTGGGACAGCGGGAGGGGTCCCTGCCATGGCAGGGGTGGCACTGGGGGGGCTTTGGGGGCCCTTCCAGCCCAAACCATTTCATGTTCTACGATTTATAAGTGACAGGGCTTTCCTAGAACTGATCTCACCTCTCTGCAGTCAGGCCAAGGTGAGACACCGACCCCAGGCTCCCCTCAGCGACTTCCCCCTGCGGGCAGTGAGAGGTTGCTGTCTCCAGGGATGTTTTTTTGGCCACATCCCTGGCAAAGGAAGGTTCATGCCAGGATTGCTGAGCGGGAAAGTGCCTTAACTGAGGTGCCTCCTGTGAAGGGTTGGTCCCACCTGCAAGGGCTGACCCTGCAGAATTTTTACCATCAGAAGGCACAGCGAGGGCTCCTCTGAGAATCATGAAGGTCTGCCTTGGGCCTTGCCAGCAGGGGTGAGCTTCTGTGGCTTGTTTGGCACAATAGATTTGATTTTTGCCCTAAAAAAAGCAGCTGTTCAATGGATAGTGTCCACTATTGAACATTGTGCTGCTCTGAGGAGCCCTGTCCTCCTCGCACTCTTCTCTCTCCCAAAGTCCTCCACAGACATAAATCCTGTGTTTCATTTTGAACCATTCCCATTTGCATCAGAGGTTTCCACTGCGGAACTGGATACAAAAGTTGATCTGGGACAGCTCCATAAAAACTGGGGGCTCTTGGTGGTTGGGAGGGAGGGAGGGATGGGGATCCTTGGGTGGGACCGACCGCAGCTGGGGCGTTCAGCAGCCGGGTGGAGGCTTTGCTGCTTCATCCTCCCTTGTCTTGGCGAGGGCAGGGGAGGAGCTGTGCTGGAAGGAAGGCTGACAGCCTGGATCCACATTTCCTGCGCCCTCCTTCCCGGCAGCCGCCGTCCCCCTGCACGGGCTCCCCACAAGGGCTCCCCACAAGGACTCCCCACAAGGGCTCCCCACGAGGGCTCCCCACAAGGGCTCCCCACAAGGGC
>VZRQ01007802.1:5816378-5829479 GCA_013397975.1 Machaerirhynchus nigripectus | reverse complement strand
GCACGCCGTGCGAGCGCCTGGAGGCTGCCCGCGGTAGCCGGAGGGATGCCCGGGGTGCGGCGGGCAGCGCTCCGCTCCCGTCGGGAGCGCTTGTCCCTTGCGATTACTGCGAGCGCGGAGCAGACTTGACTCGGTCCCCATAGCAACGCAAATGTAGTGCCTTGTGCGCTCCTTGTGCAGCGCACACGTCTTGCCAGTGAAAGATCTGGAATTGCAGAAAACTAGCTCAGGAGACAAAAGGAAGACGAGAGCGTTTGCGAAAGGGCACAAATCAGACTTTGGTTCTGTAGCATGGTGTCCAAATTAGCCCCCACCAGTTCTATGAAAAACCCGGTTCCTATTCCAGCAAAACGATCGGTTACATTTATCAAAGTGCACTTGATGAGGTTTATTCTCCATAACTGAGCGCATTCCATGAATTTATTGGCATGTGTGTATTACAACATACCACAAAGCAAAGGTGTTTGACATAAATGTGCTTCTGACACTTGTAAAGGGTTAAGTAGTATTGGTACCTTGTCCTTTGTTATGTCCACAGCTCTGTCTCTATTGGGAAAATGCTCCCATAACCAGATATTTACATAAAAGCTGAGCAATCCAGATTTGCATTCCAAACAAATTTTGAAAGTGTTACCTTTCATTGTTTTTCTGTGATGTCCATGATAAATAAAGTTCAAATACATTTCTATATGATTATGTTCAGTATGTATCAGGTGAGAGTTTAATAACCAAATTTTTCTGCCCTTGTCAAAAGCATTGGATTAAGAGGGTAACATACAGGGTTTGTTTCAGATGCACTTAGTTAAAAGGAGATGTTATACCTTTCATTCAATAAAGGGTTCCTAGAGCTGAAATCGGCAGTGTCTCTGTTTCTGCTGGAATTATGAATATATGAACATGCACTGATGTCTTTCAAAATGGTTGGTTACTATGAGTAAAGCAGCAGCTTTTACCTGCCAGCTCAGAATTATTTTTTTGATAAGTAGGGCAAATGCATTGTCATTTTCCATGAAGGTTCAGATAAGTAGTGCTTACATCTTGTAAGGACATGACAACTCACAGTGTCTGTTAGATCTCCTTTTAAAAACAAATCTACCCCATAAGATGCTGGATGCTATACGTAAAGCATAGAATCTCAGTTTGGGAGATTTCAAGCATTTTATTTAATGACAAAAGAGAACTGTCTTTTCTTTCAGTGAGGGAAAGAAAATATTAATGTAATCTGAAGCTAAAGGAACCAGAACCTCAAAGTAGGGGTATTAAGATTTTGCTCTCTTCTGTTTTTTTGTATGTGCTGCAGACTAGTGCTTTAAAGGGTAATCTGAATCGGGTATCCCAGGCTGACTGGATGAGTGAGGTTTTTTGCTGTACATCCACTTGTGTCAACACAGAAATTATATACCATGGAAAGTATAATGAGGCAATCACAGTCATTACAGAAAGAGAAAATGGTTCGTCATTAGAATGGAGATGCTCACCCTCCTGTGAAATAAATCCTAGCTAGTAATTAAAATTAATACTGTACTGCATCTAGAAAACATGAGCTCCACATTCTGACTAGCCTAGACAGACCTATTCCTGGTCTCATTTAAATCAAAAGCAACACTGATGCAGTCATGTTCACACTCCTGAAAATTGTTCACACTCCAGCAAATGAACAGTACAGGGTTTAATAATTATTTCTTAAAAAAAAAAAAATCCCTGCTTCCCCACTGCAAACATTGGTCCAGCTGAAAAGACATAAAACTAGCAGGTTTATTAGAGGATGTGACATTCTGTAGATTTTTAGTGACCTATACTTCCTGGAACCCTGAACACAATGGGAGAAAGAGATAACTGTGAAAATGACCACTCACAAAAGAAAAGGTCAGGTTCAAAACTTTTTGAACGGATTTCGACTAGTGCCTGCATTTTGGATCAAACCCAAAAAAGGCTTCAGGATGAAAGCAGAATCCAGTCAAAACGGAAAATATACCCACCAGAGCAGAGGTCTGCAGTCCAGACTCACACACAATTTGCAAATGGAAAATTATTTCTCATCTCTTTTATGGAAAATGCTGTTCCATGCTCAAGAATCTTATGTTTTATGTTAAGTATAAAAAATCCATCTCATGTGTTTAATGTTTAAAAAAATCTTTAGTACTACCCCTACATCAGTCTCAGCCTGAACTTGTAGATAGCTCAAAATAAAATGTAAAATCCATATAATCTTTTCTAAGTTTTGCATCATTCCTTATCTGCCTGAACTTCCATGGAGTGAAATATGGGTTTAGTTTCTTGAGTGGATGGGTGAAAGAGTATCAAATGAAGTTACTGACAGGCTTGATGTACAGAAGCAGTGAAATTGAAATCATCCATGCTTGTTACACAGGTCACACAGGACACGTTCATGCCATACAAGGAAAACAGGCTTATTTTCTGTTTCAGTTTCTGTCCTGTACAGGAGGGGCTGCTGTCATCAGCTGCTACAATACCTGAGACAAAATTCCCCAGAGGATTATATAGTTCCTAACATGGATAACAACATCTCTCAAGAAGGGCAAGAGGAAAAAAATAGGGAAGAATAATAAGGAGAAGGAGAAAATAGTGCTCTTGGGATTTTGGATCTGAATTTAGACTTATAGGAGAGAGTCATTGCATTTATTTCTGGGACACATTTTCTTCTGGAAAGAGATGGATCAGCAAACTCCATCGCTTTACTGTGTAATCCAGGCCAGAGTCGGCATGATGGAGGTGTGTTTGGCCAGGATTGGGAAGTGAGGTAGGAGGGCAGGACCATTTCTGTTACAGGCTCTTGGTGTTCAGTGTGAACCCAACTGGAGATTGATCATTTAAACTGGGGGTGCCACAGTCCTGCTCTCTCCCCAAGCCCCAAACTCCCAAGCATGTACTTGTGCTGGTGCTGGAGCTCAGGACAGCAGTGGATAAGATAGTTTGGGAAGCCAGGCTGCCCAAAGATGAAGACCTTGTGTTTTCAGCCAGCTCAGCTCCCCGAAATGTTTTCCTGCTTATTTGCCTGCGTGCCAGCTAGCATAAAATAAAGGGAGGGGCTGAGTGGCAGGCAGGGAAAGGGAAGGACTGAGAGTCAACTGGGATCAGTTTAAGTTGGCACTGCATCTAGAGCTGTGTGAATGGGAAGGTCTAATTTGTGCAAACATATTTTCCAAAATAAATTTTGTCATTGCTTATACTGGCATCCCTGCCCGATGCGAGGAACGGGCGCTTGTCCTACTAAGCTTTTTTGGCACTAACTGTCCTTATCAGCATTAATTAAACCAGCCCGGGGCAAGTCAGGCTGGTATGCTGAAAATAGCTGCCAGAGTCACGAGATAGTCTACATTAAGTTCTCATCAACTTGGGATGGTGACAACAAAGGATTTGGGAAGGCAAAGTTACAGAGCGCTGAGTATTTAATCATAAAGCTTAGAGCGCAGCTCTCGTGTTATGTCCCAGCCGGCAGAGCCCGGAGCAGTGTCCTGAGAGCAGCTTTCCAGCCTCCCCACTGGGACAGGTCCAGTGAGGGATCACCACCCCCGTCCTCACCTGAGCTTCCTCAGGGAGTGCACCCCGTGGCCGGGGTTTGCCTTTTCTGTAACTACCTTGGGCTGTTTCCAACTAAGCTTTCATGCACTTACAGCCTTTTTATAATGATAACTAAGCACAATCCATTACTGGGGAAAATGAGGAGTAAAGGGAAAATTATCCAACGATAGCTGAGGTTTAATTGTCTTTAATTCGAGTTAATGTTTTTGAGAGCCAGTCTCGTTTCAAGTTAAAATAACAGCTTTCCCATTTAGCACCTCAGCCAAGTGACAGTTGTACTCCGGGTAAAATTCACACCTTGCCGCGCTCCGCTTTTTGGAGAGACAATTTTTAGCAAAAGCGTTTTAAGAGGGCAGCAATTGACACCTTTGTCTCTATGTAATATTAAAGCTTAGAAAAATAATTTGCCTCAAATAATTTTCCCTCAGCGGTTAATTGGATGTTTGCATCATCTTGAAACAGAGAAAGGCAAAAGAAGAAAGAGCAGTCCCCTACCAATGGTGGTTAGAGTTAACCTAGGCTTAAAACTTTATATTTTTGCTGTGAAAAGGAAGCAAAATCCATGTAACATAAAATAGATTTGCTTTGTTTGAAGTCCAGAAGAGGAGCCTATCGTGTGACTCATGAGTGCTGTCTTTTCTTAATTATATATAGGAGATTTATTTGTATTCGAATTTTCATTGTCCATGCAGATGGCAGTAAAAGTGGAATGTCTGTTGGCTGGAACATTATTGCAATAGACAATACAGGTATAATTATTTCTTAACTGTTTTTCTGAGCTTATATTCACCACAGTGATGATTGAAGAACACTTCCTTTAAAAGGAAAAAAAAAAGATGTGATTTGCAGAAGTGATGAGGAATTGCATCATTAGCAGCTGAGCTGAAGATTTTCAGCTTGAACCCATTACTCTTTGTCTATCATTATACTTCCTGATGAGAAGTCCCTCTCCATCTTTCTTGTATGCCCCTTCAGGTACTCAAAGGAACTCTTTGGAGAGAACAATTGAATGGGAAGTTAATCACAGGTATGCCAGAGGCAATGGACTTTCATACTTAATCCTACTCAATCCTACTATTAAAACTACAGTTTTAATAGTGCAGAACTAGTACCTGATGGTGGCTTGGACTGCATTATGAACTTCCAGATTATTATATTTGTGCAAGGCATTTGTAAATGGTGCTTTAGCATTTGCAAGTCTCCTTGGTGTCCGTTCTACCACTTAAGACTCCAGTGACATTTCCTGAACTGCTACTCAGCTGCCACTGTCCTGATAGGCAACCAGGTTTCTCCTGGTTGGCACTGCTGACATTGCCTGGTCACTGGCAAGCTACTCAAAGCCTTTTCCTGAGATGAAATCCCAGAACCCCTGAGGCAAGATTCTCTGTAATATGTGGAATCTACCCTTTCTTACAAAGCCTGAAGCATGCACGTGAAGAGAGATCAAGAACAGGCAGGAAGGTGCCATTTCAGGTCTGTCAGCTCTTCTATGGAGTCAGTAGCTGAGATGCCCTCACTCCTTGTCTCACACTTCACCTCTCACTCTTGACCAGTGTGAGACACTCTGTGCTCAGCTGCTGCTTTCTGACATGTTTCTTGCATAGGTGTCTGGCACTCCCCTTTCCTGGGAAAGCCTAGGTGGATAGCTCAGGGCTGTAAAATCTGCTTGTCACAGGAGCTTAGGTGTTTTAGGGTAACTGCAACAGTTCTTACAGCCAAGCTCCTTAAAGGTAGCTCGGTGTTAACAACTGTTGTTTCCAACAAAATAAATAACACGGAGGATCTGTGCGTTGGGGCCCACAGTTACAGAGATTCTGGCAGTACTTCCACTGAATACCTGTTGTCACTATACATGAGGTCGTTGCAGAGTGATAATTTTCTCCAATTTCATTGAAGTTTTGTGCTGCTCAGTCTTCTAAAGCATCAGCTTCTACTGTCATGAAAAACAGATCTTTCATTAAAAATGAAAAAACTATCAGAACCTGTTTGCAGCTGATAGGCAGGGAAGACGACCTGCAGAAATCACAAAAATGACCCAAATAAAAATACTCCTAACTTTTGTTTCAAGAAGATTTTGGGTTGTTTTGTTTTAATTCAGCCTAAGTATTTGGGGGTGTGTGGAGAACGGTAAGTTTTTGATTGGCTGCACGACATAATTTTCCTAGCCCATTCTGAGGTGGATGCCACCTCCTCCTCCTCCATTTCCTGTACCCTGGGTACAGGTCATGTGCTCTCAGAGCAGGTCCCCTTTACTGCTGCACTGATGAGTGTGACATCAACCACCCTTTGCCCTTCACTGCTTCCCTCCCTGCAGCCACACCCCGCTGGGTACGGCAGGGACCTTGGCACAGGGAACCCACACGTTTTTTTCAGGGTAGTGTTTCTGGTTGTCCGACTTGGATGTTCTGAAGGAGCCTTCTGCCATGGAGGTAAAAGTAAAGGTGGAACAACTTTCAGTGCAGAATTTCACCAGTTTCTGGAAGGGAGTATACGATGTGGCTGCTTGAGATGGCAGTGGGTGTTGCTTGCAGACCCAAGAGAAGCCCTCTCCTCTCATAGTTGTGGGTGTCCTTTGTGGAGATTTTCTTTCCCTGTCCAGTGCATTTAAACAGTGTCCTGTTGTAAGGGTGAGCTCCACTTTGTGTTTCAGGTTGACTTGGATGCATTTTTAGTTGCTGGATCTTTTAGCATCACATCATTGTGAAAATCTCACGTGGTTTTTTGGAGGTTTTTTTTTTGATTGGTTGGTTGGTTTTAGTAGTTTGTTTTGTGTTTCTAGGTAGGGTTATGTAATTTCCCTTCCTAGCGTATAAACAGGTTGGGTTGGTTTCAATAGTGCTTTGTAATTACATTAGCCCAGGAAAAAAATGCTGACAGTGTATGGAATACATATCTTTACTGCTAACAACCTTTGTGAAGTCTTGCGTAACTGTTTACAATGAAACCTGTTTAGAATGGCTCCCCAGAGAGCCTGTGAAAAGTGTTTGCCCAGGGGAAGTAGCACCTAGCTGGAAGTCTAGCACTGTTAACCTAATGGCAGACAGAACAATGTCACGGCTTATTGTGTGTGGCACTTATTGCAGAATTCTGGTGTAGCTGGGGACATTCTGCGAGTAGTCCTCTACCAAAAAATAAAACTACTTTTCAAATTATGTACTTTAGGTTTTTTTCTGAAAGCATTTTTCCCCTTTTTTCCAGGCTTTCAGCTTATTGCCTCTTGTTAAGTCAGATTTCAGTGACGAATGTCATCCTGAATTATATTTTAAAGTTTCATCAATTAGTGAAATGCTCCAGAAGGATGAGCAAAATGTATTCAGGAGTTCAAAGCTAAATGGCCTGACACAAAGAGAAGAGTGGAGAGGCAGGACATCCAGAGCCTTAGTTTTGCTGTTTGTTGAAATCTCTGAACAATTTGCTTCATCTCTCAGTTCTCTGTATGCTTCATCTGAATAATTGTATGATTAAATATTTTCTTGTCTGAAAGGGACAGTATGAAAAACTAAAATCAATAACTTACAGTTGCCAAAACACTTTGTTTTACCCCCCTCGTAGAGGAAACACTGAAGTGCAAGAAAATTATAGGAGCTGTAAGGTCCATTTTGTAAGACACTTTAATGCATTTTATGACCTCTCCCTGGAAGTTCAGAGATCTGTTTACAGTACAGGGTAGCAAAGGCTGATGCTGTGTCTGCAGGGACATGAGAAGCAGCAGTCCTGGCCCTTCCCTTACCCTGTGCTCTCACTGCTCCCCGCTACTCCTTTGTTCTTGGGCAGTGTTCAGTGCCTTGCAGCCACTGGAGAGATGGGATTGGGCAAATCCCACAATTTAGGAAGAGAAAAAGGACCATCAGCACAGGACAGATGAGGGTTGGGACCTTCCCCTTTCAGGCGCACGAGCAAACATTTATATCATCAGTTTTGATGACGGCTCTTGATATTTCACCTAAGCAATACTTAGAGCTGCAGGAGAAGTTCTGGCGACACAGGAATGCAGGGCCCAGCTCCCACAGGGCTCAGATAGGTCAGAGGTTCCCCCTGCAAGGTGTAGCTTCCTGTCATCCCCCAGGCAGTAACTTGTGGTGGCTCAGGAAGCTGTCAGCCTCAGTAAAGGTCAGGCAGGCAGTGTGGTTGTGATTATTACATCAGCTAAAGTGAACGTCATCGTTCCCCTGTGCTGGACACTGGTGAGGCCACACCTCAAATCCTGTGTTCGGTTTTGGGCCCCTCACCACAGGAAGGACATTGAGGGGCTGGAGCGTGTCCAGAAAAGGGCAGCAGAGCTGGGGAAGGGTCTGGAGCACAAGTCAAATGAAAAGCAGCCGAGGGAGCTGGGGGTGTTTATCCTGGAGAAAAGGAGGCCCAGGGGAGACCCTATCACTCTCTACAACCCTCTCACTGGAGGGTGCACCAGATGGGGATCAGCCTCATGCCCCAGGTAAAACAAGAGGCAAGAGGAAATGGCCTCAAGTTGCACCAGGGGAGGTTTAGATTTTACATTAGGAAGAATTTCTTCACAAAAAGGGTTATCAAGCACTGAAACAGGCTGCCCAGGGAAGTGGTGGAGTCACCACCCCTGAAAGTATTCAAAAAATGTGGTTATGGCCCTTGAGGACACTTGACAGTTTAGTGGTGGTGGTACGAGGTTGACAGCTGAACTTGATCTTAGAGGTTCCAGTTATGAGTCATGGCTCTGTTTCATCCAGTACAGATGCATAACAAAATATTGATCTATGTCCTAAGTAACATCTACTCTGTTCTCCGAAGCGTTTCCTTCTAGCGCCCTAAAAGGTGTGCAATTAATCTGTCATCATTAACCCAACTAGATAAAGGTAAACTATTCAAGACAAACTGTCTTGGTGGAGATGCGGCATTTTCATTTGACCACAAAGGAACATTACTCCAGTGATAATTGACCTGGCGTTCAACCCCATAGCAGGTCAAACACAATTCATTTTAAGTGTGACTTTGTTTCATAATAGGCCCTTCTTAAGGGTGTAGCCTCCTGGTATGTTTTTTGTCTTTCCTTTAAGATGGTACTATTCTGAGTGTCTTTCTTTTCTCTCCTTGGAGGTTGCTACTGCAATAGCAGAAACAGCAACACAGGAAGTGTAGCCACAGCTCAGCTTCTCTAGTTTACACCTTGAAATCTGCAAAATGAAAGTGCTCTCATCTCATCAGCTTCAGGGTGAACAGAAATGACCAAAAAAGGAAAGGAAGGAGAACAACGCTTCTTTTTATTCCTGCTTTTTCCTGTGTGTTATAACTTCCGGTGGCTGAAGGCTGGGGCAGGGGTATCTTAGCGAGGTAGCAGGGCAGGATGCTCTATAAACTATCCCTTTTTTTGGTAAGCAAATGTTTAAATTTGCTTTAGCTGGCCTGAAGCTAAGTATTTTATGTATGTTATCCTTTAGCAGCACAGACAAATCAGAACTAAACCCAAGTATTTGTAAGTCTTGACCAGAAATATGGAGACCCCGCTTCTCCCTACAAATAAAGAATTACCTTTTTTGGGGAAAAAAACTAACCAACCAAAACAACCAAAGGTGTGGCCAGAGTTGTCATTTAGACAATGCCTGCAAAGAATGAAACGATGTCTATTAAGGGAAAGTGCCTCTAAGGTGGGTGTGAAGCAGATGGAAGGAGATGGTTATGATACAAGTAATAACACATAACTGACTATTTACTAGCAAACTGACATGTTTCCTGGGAGAGACAGCCTTTAAGCAAGGATGTAGAATAAATTAACTTAGTGGCCTTACCTTTTATTTGGGAGGTAGTGGTAGGTGTCCTTTGATGCTACTTTGATAATCAAATAATGTCCACTGATAATCAAAAGAGAAAGCAAAAAGGTGTTGTGTGCAATAAATTATGCCGCCTGAAGAGGCAGAGACCAAGAAGGTGAACAAATTGAAAGGCTGTGAGAAAATATAGATAGCCTTGAGCAATGCAGGACTAAAACAAGTAGTATTTATGACATGCTGAGAAAATGGAAGTAATGGAAAGACTCAGAAGGAAATGTGCTGTGGTCAAACTGATGAAGCTGAAAGTAAGATGTGTTAATGCATGAATTTGGAGAACAAGATTGTATCTGCTGAACTGGGGAAAAAACTATGGCAGCAGCTTATCTACAAGATTTTGCTGAAATGTAAGAAGCGAACATTTCCCAATTTAAAACCTTACCATGAAGCTCCCCAACAATTATTTAAAATAAGTAAATATATTAACAAAATAAATGTAATAAAATCAATTGCATTTCTCTCTAGGTGTAAACCTCTCAGAGCAATTTAGAAGTGATTAGTGTCTCTTCAGACAGTCAAAACAAGCCTGGTGTTTGGATGGACTTACATTTTTGCATCATGGATTTAAAGTGAAGACCACAAAATCTTCCCCTCACCAATTCATATTCAGGTATCTCTGCCCCTGTTGCGTTCTGCTGTCTCTTTGCTCACATACAGATGGGAACTGGGTGGCCTATTTTGAATATCACAATATTTATGTACATTCCAAGCACAGCAGTTCCTCTCCCCAACTTTCAGTTCCTCCTCTGACACCGGTAACAATCTGTTGCTGCCACAGGGAGTGTTGTTACCTTTATGAAAAAGAAAGATTTTTTTTTCTCAGGATCTAGTTCAAGACTCATCCCAGAAATACTTCAAACCTGCCTGCACTGGCACAAATATAAACCTCTTTTTTTTTTTTTCCCCAATTGTTTCTTCAAGATCACAGGTGAGATACACATATACTAAAAAAACAAAACAAAGAAAAACTCTCAAATGCCTCTCGTTCTTGCCAGAGATGGAAAAGGTTGAGCCAGATGCTGACTCTTATGTTTCCACTGCTTGTCTCTTATATTTGTTAATGGTTATAAAACAATCAAATACTTTAATCCTGAGAAGAATACAGCCGTGTTATAAACATCAAAGGCTGATCTGGCTGGAAACACAGACTAGGAGATTATGACACTTGTTTTATTTGCATTAGAAATGCTCTATGACCTTATGAAACTTCCTGGATGGAGAAAGCTGCCCGTGTGCCACCAGCTGAGGACAGCCCTGGGAGAGGGCAGGCTGAAAAACAAGAGCAAAGCTTGTCCCAGATTTCCAGCATCCCCAGTGATGGTTTTCTCACCCATTCTCCCTCTCTGGCCACTGTAACTACAGGCATAGGATTCAGGAAGATATTTTAGAAGAGACAGACTTTGTGCTCTGGAGGCTGTTCTCTTTGGGTGTCACAGGGGCAGGTGCACCTCAGCGATGCTGAACAAACACTCGGGGCTCCCCAGTCTTACTCTGCACCACATCTCCCTCTTCTTTAGCTCAGGTCTTCTCAGGGAATTCTGTTCCGACACAACCCCTCAAAAACCTGCTGGCACCACCATGGGGACAATGCTGGACACTGGGAGTAGCAGTCAGATGGAGGGAAGGGGGCAGATGGAACGAGGAGGTTCTTCGGGCTCGGCTGGGGAATGTAGCGTGTCCTTCCATTGCACAGGGGAGGAATACACTGGATTGGGCATGGGGGGAGCTAGGGAGAGCATGGGAGGAAACACAGCCCAGGAGATGGGTTTGTCCCCGTTAAACAAAGTGTCAGTAACATATTTTAGTAGATGTGGAGGTCAGGTACCCAGCTAGAATCCCTTGTATTTGGAAGTGCTGACCGCAGGCAATACAAATGAAGGCTGTATTAATAGGAGCAAATAAAGCCAGACAAATAATGTTTGACACTTCCCTGCATCCTCTGCTCAGCTCACTCGGTGCATTTCTCCGTTCAGAGAGCTTATTGTTAGGGATACATGGGGAACAATCACAGCACAAAATGCTCCAGGTAAAATACAGTGATAAACCCAAACTGTTCGACAATTGGAGTGCATTTTAAGCACTAATAAATTCGTAAGCGCTGGTGAAGACATAATCTTTTAACAAAGTGAGCCAAGTAAACAAATACAAGAGCTAAGTTTGTAGTTACCCTCCGGGAAGAAATAAGAAACAACCAAATGAATAAAATAACTCTTTGAGTTAAAGAGCCTGCAGGGACCATTTAAATTCAAGCCAACACAGATGCCAGCTTTAGTTTTGAAAGACCAGGAGGGATGCTTAAAAACGCAAACCTTTTTTTTTCTTAATATTATAATAGTCAGAATAATTAATTTTAAAAGCTCCTTTTCTGAGGGTCTTCAGGTTCTTAATTGTGTCTCTAAAGCAAGTGAGGCTGTTTAAGGAAAAATTTTGAGGCAAAAGCAAAGAAAAAGAGGATAATAAAAATACAGCCTTTAAAAATGTAAAAGAAGCCCATCGTTCCAAGAAAAAAACCAAAACAAACCAACAAGTAACTAACACAAATGTTCTATTGCATGCAAAAAAACGAGATTCTCTGATGTACGAATCAAAATTCGTTCTACTTATTTTATAAATGTAACTTTCGAAAAACAGAGGGATGCTCTAATATTTTGGAGGTTTTTTTGTTACTATCGCTACTAACATAGGCAGGGGGATTTTTTAAAATTAAAAATACTTCTGATTTTTTTCACATTAAGAATTCACTGTCTATAAAAAAGACTCCTTCAGATTTTCAAATGTATGTCAGGAGTTCACAGCAAATGCTGTTTTAAAGTCCTTTCTCTTCAAAGAATTAGTCAACATTTTTGTCACTTTATAGTGGCACCCTAATTATACTATCTTGTGCCATTGTAACTGCATTCAGACAAAAAGCTACAGTGATGCAAATGGTCTTCCTCCCCCTCCAGTGCCTTCAGAAAAAGACAATTAGAGACAAGACCAAAGGCAGGGAAAAAGCAGCATTTACAATAAAAGATATATGGAAAAATGCAGGCTTTAGCTACAAGCTATAAAAAAATACATAAATAAATATAAAAATCCAGAGTGCTTTTAAGATTCCCGATGATTCAAGCAGCGTTTCCAGCGAGCTACTTCTGTCATGAACTACAGCAAGAAGTGAAAAGTGAAAGTTACAGCTGTCTTCCAGAGTAACTTTTATATATGTACTCCCCCCCAAAAAAAAGGTTTTGTGATTTTTGAGAGACGTAAAGAAGGGCTTTTTTCAGCTAAAACCAGAAGCCAAGAAGTTGAATCAAACCTGAAGTAAATCAAAGTTAAAAAAAAAAAAAAAGAATGTAGGGCAGCAGCAGTGAAAGAAAATTAACATAATGGATGGAAAAGTGGAATCAAGCACGCAAAAAAACACTCCAGCTGAAATTCTTATTTCATATATTTTTTCCCCGGTTGTTTGTTTTGTTTTATTGGTTTTTTGTGGTTTTTGGTTGGTTTTGTTTTGTTTCTCTCTTTTTTTTTTTTTTTTTCCTTCCCCTGAATGGGATTAGTCTTTCTAAGTATTCCATTTATTTTAGCAGGCAAAATCAAACACAAAGAGAGTGCAGGGCAGTCAGGAATGTAGCACTTTCACACTGAAATCTGATACCACCAAGCTGGATGAAGCCTCCGTAAAGCACTTTTTGGTCAAAGGAGGACTGATTAGCAAAATGAACTCTGAATCACATTTCATTGTGCAGGGTTCGGGGGGGGGGGGGGGGGGAGAAAAAAA